>NW_006533796.1:199977-211736 GCF_000186305.1 Python bivittatus | reverse complement strand
AGACAAAGTAATAGAATATGAAGAAGCTAAAGTGCTCTGGCACTTTAGAATTCAAACAGACAAGCACTTGCCACATAACACCCCACACTTAACAACTGTTGATAAGGAAGGCAAAAAAGTCTGGATAGAGGACATTGCAATACCTGGAGACAGAAGAATAGAAGAGAAAGAATGGGAGAAAATCACAAAATACAAAGACCTGCAAATAGCAATAGAACAACTGTGGCAAAAGAAAGCAAAGATAGTTCCAATGGTAATAAGTGCTTTGGGTGCAATCCCAAAACAACTGGAGCACCACTTGAAGACCATCGGCATTGACAAAATTACCATCAATCAATTGCAAAAGACAACTTTACTTGGAATAACTTACTTGTGACGATACTTTAATATTTTTAAACAGCAACATCTGCCAATCCAGGTCCATGGGAAAGACTCAATAGGTGGACAAAAATGTTAAATCCAATCTAAGCATCTGGTTGACTGTGCAACCAACCATAATAATTTATCAAATTAATATGCCTCCCGACTCCCAGACTGTAGTTTGGTAGACCATGAAAACAATATGCCTTGATTTCAGGAAAGCATTTACATGTCTCTCATGATATCCTTATGGTTAATATGGGCTAGATGGCAATGTGGTATTCTGGATTTGCAACTGGCTAAACAATTGTACCAAAGGATGAATGATGAATAATTCTGCATCATGCTTGAAGGAAGTAGCAAATGGAACCCCAAAGAGCTCTGTGTTTGGCCCAATGCTATTTACCATCTATTAAAATTATTTACAGAGTAGCATGAAGGGGATACTTAACAAACTGCATCAACAAATCATCTCAAAATGGGCCCAGTGCCCAAGGGAGAAATCAGGTCTTTGGTACCTTATGAATGGCTGGCAGGGTCAGGGCTGTCATGATCTCAGAAGTATTGTGTTTCCCAGGGCTGGTACAGTGGTAGAAGACACACCTACTGGCCCCATTGTTGGAATATTACTGCAAGTAATTTTCAATTTAGTATTTACCCAGCACCCACCCCTGCCAACCCCTCTATCCAGATCAGAGCAAGCACTTCTGCAATTCAGTTCAGCTAGCAAATTATAGCTTGATAATTAAATATCAGCTAACATGAAAAATGGTTAACTGGCAAAATGGGACAAAAGGCGGCAAAAACAGGGAGAGAGAACAATAGGCAAAATTTAACATTACTTATATCTGTCAAAAGGCACAGAACTTTCCAGAGCGACTATAAACAATACAGTGGGAATTAGCATGGACATCCCGAAAGGGAGTAGCCTTTGCTTATTTCAGCCTTAACCCTTTTATGTATGTAATGGCAGCAGAATAGAGATAGAAAGTAGGATATCAGACGAACCCTTCTTTATTCTGCACCATAAAACAATTTGGTGGATGAGAATGATGTGTTTAATACCTATCAGATGACATTATTAATAAAAGGGATCCAGACCATGCCAACCATTAACTCTTGTGGGAAAGTTTCAGACTAAATATTAGAAAGAATTTCCTGACCATATGTGCTATTAAGTAGCAGAAGAATCTGCATGAACAGTGGTGGGTTTTCCCTTGTTGGAAATTTTAAAGCAGGGATTGGATGACATCTGTCAGGGATGGTTTAGTGGATACCTGCACTTAGCAGGAGGTTGGGCTAGATAGCATATGATCTTCTTTCTAACTCTTCCAAAATATAAATTACTGTATATTGTGGTAGTAAATCTTAATGTTCCACAGTTAAAATCATAGTTAAGTTTTCAAACAGTTAAAACCACAGTTAAGTTTTCAAGCCACCTGTGTGGGATAGGTCTGACAAACTCAGGAGAAAACAGCCTTACAATAGCAATAAGCAGGTGTCCATTGCTCCCCACTCCTATAAACATGAGACTGTCAGCCTGTTCTGCCACCTGGCTGGGAGAAAGAGGTAGAAGGATTGAGCCTTGCTTCTACTATAAATAGGGCTTGCATTTTACACTTGGCAGTTGCTAGATTTCCTATCTGGCTTGTTCTAGCGAATATTAGGACTAGAAGCCTTGCAGGTAGTGTCAAGAATACACCTCCCTAAAAATTAAGAGTATTGAAAGAAGTAGAAAAGCCATTAAAGAAGTCCAGCAACTGTCAAGTATTGCATGCCATATTTATAGTAGAAGTGAGATTCAGTTCTGTTTCCCACTCATGCAGTGTAATGACCTGAGAGCAGTGGATACTAGTGCACTACTATTGTGACTGCATTGTCTATTCTCCAGCTGTTTGCTGCTGAGTTTGCTGGCTCTAGTCTTCACAGGTTGTTTGAGATTTCATCTATGCAAATGTAATCTCTAAAAGGTAGCATTAGATTTGGTGATGGCCATTAATCTGAGTGGCTTTAAAAGGAGGTGAGAAATTTATGGACTTTAAGGTTGCCAATAACTAATAATAATGATGAATATTAATTACACCAGCATCACAGGAAACTAGTTGCTGTAAAATATAAATGAAGATGATGTGCTCATGCTCAGGTTGCAGGCTTCCCATAATTAATGGTCGTCTATTGTGGGAACAGTTTGTTCTCCTAAATGTATCTTTGGTGTGATTAACACTTTTCTTATAATCTTAGAGATAAGCCTTTTAGTTCTCTTCACTATTTCAAAGAACTTACTGTAATATAGCATATAAATAAGACCTGACTATATTATCTGTTGCTTTCTTTAATTGTGATTTCAGAATTTGAAGTGCTCCTTATAATTCTTCTATAGTCCTGCATCTGAATTACTATACTTGTTTGGAATCTGGGCTCAGATTTTAATCTATGCTGAAATTTACAAGAATCTGACACATGTGGATAGCATGCTACAAAGAACTTGCTATCAAGGATTTGCTACCATTTGTATCTAATTGTGCAGCCACAGCACAGCATGCGTATACACAAAATGGGCCAACAACAACAACAAAAAAAAGGAATAGTCCTGCCATGGATGTAAATGCTAGAATAAAGGGCAATATGTAAATCATATGTTGATATTTTCTTTAGATTTCATTTAATAGAGATAATATAATTTTGTTCCTATGTAATTTGTCCTTAATTTATTTATTGTAAGAAGAATCAAGAGAATCTCTGTTTATCGGGCAGGAACATTTTAGCTTTTTTTTTTTTTTAATATTTGGATGTGATGGAGGGAAATGGTGTTACTTAGGTGGGTTTGTATGTTTTAAGGATAGGACTTTGGTGGAAGATAGGTGATTTCATTCCTAATTCAAAACGATTGTATGTTGATATATTCTTGCCACTGAACACTTCATTTCGTATCTTCCTGCTATCTGATGCTGTAGATTCATTGCACCAAAGATTTGTGTTTAGAAGTGACAGGAACATTTTTCAGTGTGTAATGCTAATCCAGAGTTGGAATTTCATTATTGACTGTAAATCCAAAGTAGAAAATTGAAGAAAAAAGTAAAACATTTTCAGACTCTTCCACTTCTTGCATTGGAAAAATATAGGAACTATCTATCTACCTCACAAACTGAGATATTTGGAAAGTTTGCCTGATCTCACTGCTGCCTTGTGCTTCTGCTGTTCTGTCACTCTTATATCATTACTTATCCCTACTATCAGCTGAAACCTTCCTGGTGGAAAAACAAGATTTTCAAAATACTTCCAAGAATGCTCAGGGAGAATGCTGTCAGAGAAATCAGAGAGCCCACAATGAACAAGTTTCAGAAACTTATCCATTATTCATTGTTGCTCTGCTGAGCATTTCTTTAGAAGGGGGTTGTTATATCCAGCATGATTTTCCACACTTTTTTATACTGTAGTCTCATAGGTGACTACATTATCTGAGAGTTAAGAAATTCAGAAGTGCCATTTGGGTGTTTCGACAGAAATGTAAATATAGAAATCTGGAGTAACTTCTTTGAAAAACCATGCATATAAATAGACAAATGAAAATAACTCCTGCCCCCTTGAGAAAAGAAAATGTCCAGTGAAACCCTCAAATTCAATTTTGTACAATGAAATTTGCAGCTAACTTACAGTGGTCAAGTTAACAAATCATATTATATATACTGGAGAACAAGTAATATTCGATTAATGTCTAAATTATTTGCAATTGTTCATGGGCCCAGTAATAGGAAAAGGCTATATTGTGAAATCCATCACATTACAACGTATTATATAAATAGTGCAGGATTTTTGTAGTAAGTACTACAGTAACTTAAGTAAGACCTACGGAGTTCAGTAGGATTTATTCCTAGTATGTGTGTACATGAATTCAGTCTTAAGATGGGAGCAAAGTCTATCAATATACAGAGTACTGCTCCACAGCCTACCCTTGCTGTGACTTGCCAGGAGGGTGGTCCTGCATATGGTTGAATGTGTGGTAGTTAGTTTCAGGGCAGTGATTGGTGGGGTTCTTTCACATCCATTCTTTTGTCACTTGCCACTTGTTCCCTTGAAGGCAAGAGTGGGACAGCTGAGTAGGTAAGCTCTGCCACAGAAGTCTGAGTTGATAATCTACTTCATAAAAAGCGGTAACCGTAGGAAGTCCTATGACTAGAAACATCATTCAATTATTTCAAGCCCTCCCGCCCACTCCTTTGCCCCACTGCAGAAGACGGGGTATGAAAGTAGAGTTTCTCCACTTTTCAATCTGAAGAAACCTGCTCAACATCCCCATCTCTCTTCCTCCTCTCTCCCCTCTCCTGTTCGCTTCATTTGCAGGTGAAATTGCCAAGGCAACACAGAGGTGGTAGCACATGGCTGTCTTGAGGGCTGGAGTGATCCAAACCAAACGGAGCCACTTTAGGTTTTCTGCCCACTTGGAGGCACTATGTGGTACTATAAGTACAAATGTAGTGTTTCTTCCTTTCTCTCCCAAGTTGATGTTTAGCAGTATCAGTGTTTCTGTAGTGATACAGTGAGACTCCCCTGAGGTTCCCCTGAATATAAACTTTGCTTCAGGAAAATACAAAACAATCAGCTTCAAAATAACCTAGGGGTATCCTACGCATGAAGTGAAGCTCTCTTTATTTCCAGAGTGTTTGATAGCATTTGGTATGTAACCTTTCTAGCACCTTTCTAATCTTTTTATCTAATAATTGCTTTGAAAATCTACTTCTAGAAAGCAAAATTTCCCCATCTGAGTGATCTGCTGTCATTAATACTGTATTTCAAAGTGAGATTCAAGTGTGGAAAACCGTGGCTTTATTTTTGCTGCAGAATTATAATGATTGAAACACTGTGAAGCACCTAAGTGATGGTTAGAAAGGATATTTAGTCAATCTGATTTTGAGTTTGCGTTTAGGAAGATTCAGAGTTAGTGACATTACAGGCAGCAGATGCCAGTGGATGGCAACTAGATGTTAAAAATATGAGAGGGGGGCTGCTATGTAATTTCACATTCTTGTTACTCTAGAAGACACAATGTCATTGCTAGTTTTCCATGCATACAGTCGAAGCTTAGATTACTTCTGTAAATGAAAATAGAAAGGAACCATTTCCAGCAATATGTGTGAAGCCAACCCAACTCTGAACAGAAGACAAATAAATGAGGATATGTGGATATTTCTTGTTTACAAGGGAATTTTAGTCTTATTCACTTGAACTTGCAGTCTCACTAGTGTCCAGATGACAGGTTTATAACAATAACATCCCATTAAAAGTCAGACCAGGTAAAAGTTATGCTAAAACAGTAATGTCTGAACCTTCAAATGAGAGCAATGTGCAACATTTTCCAGTAAATTAGAGGTCAACCTTTGAAGATTAACAATTCCATGCTGTGAGATTACAGCTAAGAATATATTTTTATTGAACTTTGTTTCTAAACCAGAAGCTACTGTAGGTTGCTTACTTGTTAAGGCATCTTTAGTGAAAATTGGAGAATGTATTACAATCACAAAATATTAAACAAAGGGGAAATAATTTACAAATAGAACAGATACATGGCATATCCCACTCTGGATCATATGCTTTTAATCTGGAAATCCAAAATTTGCTGTTGTAATGAAGAAGAAGGAGCAGGAGGTTGGTTCTTACCTATGGCTAGGAAGTATGCCAGTTACCAGCATCCTTCCTTTTGACATACTGGTTGTCTAGATGAATTAATTTTCTCCTTATGGGTGACTATTAAGAAATATTTATCCTCACCTGCAATTTGCTGTGAGAATCTGGGAAAGATTCTAATTTATGAAAAAAATTAAACATATACTTTAAGCTTTCAAATTCAGAAAATATAATGATTTATGTAGATTTCACTTCATTTTAAGAAATTAAATCTATAATGTTTTTTATATGTTCAATGACCCTTCAAAAAATAGTTAGCAGGAAAAATGTTCTAACTGGGTTTATAGTTTGGTTTTCTTTTCAAAATAATACTTTGGCAACACATTTCTTCCTGTATGGGAAGGTGTTAGGGAGGTGTTGGGATTTATTTTATTTTATTGTTGATTTGTGTTGTTTTGGTCTCTTGTGAATAATTTTGTTGTTCTCAAAGCTATAAGCTGAACTTTTTTCCTGATGCAGCAAAAAGAAAGGAGAATGGAATTAAGGGCCACAACACAGATTGATGGAAGGTTGCCCTGGTGGTGATGCACAGATGGTGTTGGACAAAAGGCTGTGTCAGTAGAGAGGCAGGAGGAACAAAGTGGCAAGTGCAAAATTGGTTGATAAACTAGAGCACAATTGTAAATGGACAATGGCTATGTTGTTATCCTCTCACAGATTTGTGGTACTGCATTTTTGTGCTGTCCACTACCTATGATACCAAGGAGGGGTTGGCTGTGATATTTAGAGACAGCTTAGCTGTGACTGGGAACCCTTTTCTGGAAGGTTGTTAATGCTTAGGTGTGACAGTAGGATGTAGGGTTGGAATTCCCTTGCTGTTAGTGCTGGACAACTTCTGCGGGGGCCTGGATCTAGCAATGTTTAGGATTTCATGGTCTCAGTGGTGACTGCAACCCTGTCCCCAGTAATCTCATGCCTGATCCACACAGGATGACACTTCTTGGTCCTCATCTTTGTTTATGCTGAGTAATAAGGAGAAGGAGGTATGTGTGTGAATCCTTGCTATGGTCAGATAATTTCATCAGGATGGAAGGATTGATTAAGATGGTTCTCCCCAGTTATCTTATGGAACCAAAAGGGTTCCAGATTGACCTTGGGGATTTTCCAAAAGATCTGCCAGGCAGTTTTGTCTGGGATTTGATTGAACTATGGATTCAGAGAAAACTAAAATGCTAAATGAAATGGCCTCTAAATGGGCTTTCTATCTGCAGATTTCAAGGAGCTCTAGGAGATGAAGCGGTGAAAACAACATTTGGAACATAAATGGAAAAAGGCTAAAAATGAATTTGACCAAGCATGAATTAGGTGCTTATTTCTCTACTCTTATTGCATAAGTTGATTGTCATCTAGCAGCCCCATTTAAGGTTGTTCTATCTTTGTTAGGAAAATATAAGCAAGATTTAACATACATGTGATATTGCTGGGAGAGGTTACTCTTTGGTTTTTATCATAAGAATGCTAATGCTGATATTGTTATCTCCTCTGAATGTTCTGAGTCAGAGGTTGAAGGGACAGACCATACAGATCGAGCAGCCAGCAGGCAATCAGATATCTGAGACTGTTCTGGAAGACAATGTATTTGAGTTGGGGAGATTTACTCAGATAATGAAGGGCCAGATTCTGACAGGGCACTTAGCCCTGTGGCTATGTAAGGCAAAGCAAAGATGATCAACACATCTCTTTGACAGAGGTGATAACATCTCTAATTAAATCATGCCAGCATCTGGTTCTATATAAAAACAGCTTCCTGGCCCTTTTCTCTCCTTTGGAAACAGTTCTCCTACTCTGGAACTACATGCCTGTTGCTCTTCTTCACCTTGTATTCAGACTCTAGGCTTTACATTTGGATCAGGTCATCTCTGAATCTTTGGCAGTAGAACCCTGGATTATTATGGACACCTCTTATATCTCTGCCTCTATCTTTCTCGTGCTAGCAGATCTCTAATTGCAAGCCACCCAAAGTCCTTGGTAGTTGGTCAGCCTATAAATTGTCTGTCTGTCTGTCTGTCTTTTGTGGTAGTACGTGCCCAGGGCCTCCTAGACACTGAATTCTCATTAATATCTAACCTTCCTTTGTTGATGCCGAAACTGAGCAACTCTAGGGGTGGACTGGGAGAGAGACGTTCCAGGCCAATAAAACTTGCTCAATGAAAGCAACCCCTTTGTGAGTTGTGTTCTGTAAACCTTCCCTACCATTTGGTTCACCTGGCTGTTTGGAGTCATATTCTTCTGATGCTGTGAATATATTCAGGGGGAATTTCTTAATAATCCTTTTTCAATATTTATTACCATCCTGGCATCTCCCATAGTGTTTCCATCCTATAGTATCTGTCCTGCAAATTCTAACTTTAGCACTGATGCACTGACGCACAGATTAACAGCAACATCTGGTTTCTGCTTGTTTGGCTGGCACAAGTCAGATACCCAGTTATATTTCACCACCTCAAGCCAGGCGGTAAATGCAATGGAAGTCTTATCCTGGTGCCTAGAGGCTATTGGGACATGGATAGAAAGAAATGGGCTGAAGCTGAACCGTAGAAGGAATGAATTGCTGTTCATCCAGAGACAATCTGTTTCTCTATATGCTCCAGTGTTAGGTCTACACTGAGTAGCACATCCTGAAGAATAGGTTCATGACAGGTGTCTTCCTAGTCTAATATCTATAGCTGGGTTCAGAGGTTATGATTAAGGGTCTTTGCCTAGCATCAGCTAGTGAATCAGTTTCTGTATTACCTGGAGCAGTCCCTGGTGACCAGGGCCCCCTCTAGACTAAGGACAAGTAGGCACCAACCTAGGGCACCATGACTTCGGGAGCACCAGAATTGAAAAGGCTTTTGAAAAACCCAGTAAAAAACAAAAAGCAGTAACAGCACACTCCATGAGCCATCATGCCCGCTTGAGGGTTAAATATAATTAAGAAATAAGAGGGCATATTTTTGAAATTCCTAACAAGATTGGAAGATGGGTCAACCATAGGGGGTGCCAAAGTGTCTAGAGCCAGCCCTGCTGGTGACAATGATTCATGATTTTAAGATGATAAGGACTACAGCAATGTGTTCCAGATGATAGTAGTTTCAAACACTGCTCAGAAGCTGCAGTTGGTTTCAATTTTATATTCAAATGTATATTTGAATGCCTGCACTAGGATTATAGATGAATCAGGATAAAAATAACTTCAGGTCAAATCTCATCCTCATCCAGTGCTACAGAAACACATATCACCTTCTGCATTCCCACTTACTGAGGAAGTTATTCAGTCAGGGAAGTAGAGACGAAAACTTCGTAATAAATTGCTTATTAAATCTGACTGTGAATAAGTGATAGATTTGGAGAGGTGAAGAAGTGCATAAAGACCCAACACCTGAAATCCCTCATATTAGTTCATAAGTTACACTGCTCAACTCTCCATATAAGGAAACTGTTTGTATTGATTAAATGTAAATGAATAATGATTTGACAGTAGGGAAATTTTTAGAAGATTATTTTCTGTAAACAGATCATATGTGAGGCTTAGCAGAAACTGATGGATTGTGTGGTACTAGGAAGGCATTTGGGGGATGAGCCAAAATCACTCAATGGACTTGACACTAATTGGGCCCTTGGCACACCAATGACTATAGTGAAAAAAATAACAACATTTGTGACACATCAGGATTTTTTTTCCAGTGTCTAAACACTAATAGAGATTTTTGCACAGATGGTGTGCATATCAATGACCTTTTACATTTTTCCCAGCAGGATCATCCATTTTCCTCTGATGCCAGGTTCAAAATAAAGTTAAATCCTCTAGCACTTATTTTGATTATATACTTTTGAATATATACTTTGTTTTAGGAAAATAAAACTTATTAATACAATTACATAAATACAATATACATTTATTATAAATGTAAATTAAATTACAGAATTAAAGAGAAAATTAAAAGGAAAAAAATTGTGAAAACAAGGTAGTACACATCGAATAGAGCAGAAAACTGAGAAGTTTTTGAACTCTTTTATAAGATTTTGTATTAATTTTATGAAGCTTGTCTTGAATGTTCTTTGCCATTTTTCTTATGGGGCAGCTATGTCTTTTCCTCAGGAATGTCCTCAGAATAATAAATCATTCCCATGAGTATTGTGGTTTTAAAATGGTACTGGGTTTTTCCATGCAACTGATTAAACATAAGTTGTTCGTAAATGGGGAAGAATAAAATAAATAAAAGAAAAATGATCAATTGTTTCAAAGTACTACTCCTCGCCCCCTTCCCATCAAAATTCGTACATTTCCTCTCCATTTCTCCACTTGAAAATTAATATATAGTCATATAATATTGAGTATTCCATGTTGGCCTAGAAGTCATTCTATCAGAAAGTTTGCAAAAGCACTCTGGACTTTTTCAATTGGGCAAGCTTTAGAATTTAGAATATTTTTCTCTTCAAACCTTTCTACTGATATGTGTAGAATAAACAGTAAATAACAGTAAAATATAGAATGATTACTATAAAGAAAGTGCTCAATACAACTTATTTTACTTTTACTTAAGCTGTTCTGTTGTTTTTGTTATTGTTTCCATAACTTTTGTGTTATTTCCATACTTAATTATTTTGTTCAGTCCGGACCTTTATTTCATCAAAAATGAATCCAAGGGTATTTCTTTCCTTATCTAAATAACTTAAGTCAGATTGCAATGAAAATTTTGTGATTTTCTGCATAAAGACTACAGTACTTTAAAAGAAGCTATAATTGGATAAATGCTTTAATCTTTTAGTACAAATTTAGATGTTACCTTTCCTAATTTAGATAGAAATGGAAGTTTATAGATGAGTTGAAACATGTCTCTGTTTATAGTTTGCTTTAGGGAAGAAATAATGGTAGATTTTCATGCTGTGTTTTTCCCCACCCAACCAGCTAGCCTGCAGTTATATTTAAATGTTAATGGTTCAGGTTTATAACTGCCAATTGTCTGTTAAATGACAAATGCCATTGGAAGCACAGGTGGCAATATGATGTCATTTATTAAGGATATCACATTTATATGAACACATGCTTTGAACAGTATAATAGACTATGTCTTCATAATAATTATTGGAAAAAGAGATTGTGTTCTATTTTTATATTAAAACAACAGCTTTATCTTAATATTCACTAGACAATCTGGCCTTTTGTTTTTTAATAAGATAGAGCACTGAAACCAGTTTTATTATCAAAGGCTGAGCATATTTACAATTTGACTGATTGGTAAAAAGAATATTGATTATGCAGAATCCAAAATGGTAAAACAACTTAAAAGTCAGAAAAAGAGATAAATTCATACTATTGAGATGCCACGTTGATGAAGATTCTCAGTCATCCAGGTGGAATGATCTGGAGGTTGAGTCATGGCAACTGGACTTCTTTTCTTTTGGTTTGATATGTTCTGCTGCTTGGACAAGCAGCGAAACGTATCAAAGCGAAAGAAAAGAAGTCCAGCTGCCATGATTCAACCTCCAGATTCAGATGCATACTTCTAGAATGCTTTTGGAGGTGCTAGTATAGTGGTTCTATTATCTGCACATGAATTCAGCTAAGCTTATATTCTCATGCAACCTGAAAAACCAGGTTAGGGATAGATCATCATGGAGAAAATCTATCTAGTGGTCACTAGGAGTCAAAAACAACTTGATAGCACATAATCAATCAATCAATCAATCAATCAATCAATCAATCAATCTTCCTTCATGGATATCTATAATAG
>NW_006533796.1:188005-199783 GCF_000186305.1 Python bivittatus | reverse complement strand
AGAAAATCTATCTAGTGGTCACTAGGAGTCAAAAACAACTTGATAGCACATAATCACATAATCAATCAATCAATCAATCAATCAATCAATCTTCCTTCATGGATATCTATAATAGGGTGAATATGTCTAGTCATACTCCATTATTAACTCACCATGGAATTTACATAACCATATTTTTAGAGGATTATCCATAATATTCTATAGTGTAATTAGGAAAAATTGAACTTACAAAAGAAATAGACCCACTCACAGAACATAAAGACATGAGAAACCACTATGGTCCAGCTATCCCACTATTGTCAGCACTGATTGTCAGCAGCTTCTCAGGATTTCCGGCAAGATTTTTTTTCAAGATTTATATGGTAATGCTGGTGACTGAAATGGAAGTTTTATGTACAAATCATATTCTCTGTCACAGCTCTGAGTTGTGCCCTTCCATAGATCTACATCTGGGATTCCACTTGCAGATTTCTCCTACAGTCCTAAATTTCTCCATTTTTAGTATTATTGATTGCCTAAAAGTGGCTTCTGAAATAACTACACTATTTAATCTGCACATGTGGAATATATCTGTGTGTTGGCGTTAGACAAATAAAATATTATTAACTAGGAAAAATGAGATACAGGTAGTATCTCAGTGGCTGTTCCAAATTATGAAGGTGCTGAATGAATGGTGGTTATGACTGGTCCTGAGAGTTCTGGCCATCCCAGCACCCCCACGGTCATGTGATAGTGACCTGGGTGCTTGGCAACCTGTTCGCACTTATGACCAGTTGCCAAGAACCCTGTGATCATGTGATTGCCATTTATAATCTTCCTTGCCAGCTGCCCCAGAAAGTCAATGGGGAACCTGGCAGGCAAGGTCACAAGTTGCTGGGGTAAGTCTCCCCCACCTGCGCACCTTCCCCCACCCCCTCTGCACTCGCGCCATGCTGGCCACTCAAACACCCCCATGCACCATTGTCATGACTCCCTTGCACCCTCGTACACCCCCTCACACCCCTGCACTCCCTACCTGACCCATGTAGTGACCCTCATGCACCTTCTGACCTGTGCGGTGCCTCTTGCGCATCATCCCGGACCCTGCCCAACCCATGTCGCGCTTCTTGCGCACTCTCCCCAACCCACACCATGCCTCATGCATCCTTGCACTCTCCCTGAAACATGCATGGCACCCCTCATACACCCTTGTGCACCCTCCCTAACCCTCTGTCATACCCTTCTGCAAACTCATACACCCTCCCCACTGCATCTCTTGCACACCTTCTCCTACCCTCCCTAACCCATGCTGTACCTTCCTTGTGCCCCCTCACATCCCCCTTGACCCCCCGACCCATGTGGTACCTCTTGCACACCCCATCACACCCTTGTGCACCCTCCCAGACCCCCTGACCCACACGGCACCTCTTGCACAGCCCCTCACACTCTTTCACATCCTCCCTGACCCTCCCTTGGACCCTCATGCACCCTTCCTGCACCACATGTCTCATGCATCCTTCCTGACCCTCCCCTTCACCCCCTCACTCCCTTCCCAACCTGGCAGCAGCCACTTACCTGCCTGCAGGCCTGGGACTTGCAACTTCCTGCCAGCTTCTCCACTGACTTTGGTTGTAGGAAGTCAGCAGGAAGTTGCCTCACCTAATGACCATGGCATTCAGTTTATGACAGCAGGACTGCAGAGATTGCCATCGCTAAGTGGTGCAGTCACACTTTACAACTGCATCACTTAGTGATGGAAATTCTGGTACAAATTGCCATCATAAGTTGAGGACTACCTGTAGCGAACTTTCTTAATAGAGGGCATATTACAATGTGAATTATTATACACATCTGATTAGTTGCATAGATTTAATTACTGATAATTTGTTGAGCATTTCCAAACATGTACATGTTACAGTGAGAATGATTTTTTTCTACCTCCATCTTCTGTGGAACCCATTCAGTTTTATAGCAGGCTCAGTTTTGGTTTAAATTCTTGGAACTGTGTTTTTATTTTGGTATTATGTAGAGATCATCCTGTTACTGAGAATCTAAAGTTATTAGAATCTTATTTATGTGATTAGGATATGTTAAGGAGCCATGTAATCATTTTATGGTTGATATGTATGCTTGCACTAATTTTCATTTTCATTTACTTTTTAATTATAAGGGGTATTATAGCTTTTTCAGAGAAGAAAATGTCTTGGTGGCAATCTGGTGCATAATTAGGCTAGTGAAATCCCATTGAAGCCTATGATGTTAAGCAGCCTAGCTGTGTTCAATACTGCAGCCTTTGCATTTGGTCCCATAATAACTGCCACTCAGAAGAAACTGCTGAGTCCAAATTCTCAGCGGATTACATAGTTGCCATAATTATGGCTAACTGCAAATTTTTGAAGTTATTATGCTAATGTTCATGAGGCTCTCTCCCCAACCTGTTATTGAGTTGCTTCCTTACGTGGATGTGTTTCCCTTGTGAACAACTATACCAGTGTTTCTAATTGCACTGTATTTACTTAGCTCCAGAATTATCATTTTGCTTTCATCAGCACTTACGGTAATCTAATTGTTCCTAAACAAATTACTTAGCATCACAACACTAATTAGGTAGCCTTGTCAGACTGTAAGTATTTTCAACCTTCCTATCTGTTGTGTTTAACCAAACCTTCAGCTTTTCCCCTGAAATAAAAGTACAGTCATCATAGGAATGAGAAAAATGGAGAGAGAATGAATTTCAATTAATTTGACCATTTGACTATTAAAACCAAGGTATAGGTGGCACCATGTTATATAGGGAAATAATGACTGCAATTCATAAATGAAGGTTAAATCAGTGTTTTCTGCAACAAATATGTAGGAACATAAGAAAATTGATAACTGATTAGATAGAAATCTGTGCCACAATACCTCTGGCTTATATTCTGTAGCAATTGTTATTTGATAGTATATTACCTTACTGAAAATGATGTACCACAATAGTTAAGTGTAGCAATTGATAGCCATTTATTTGTCTAATCTCTTTTTAAAGCTGTCCAGGTTGGTAGTCATCTAATCTTTATTGCAGCTATTTCACAGGTTAATTTTGGTCTTGTGTGAAGAACTGCCACTTCTTACTTTGTGTTAGCCAAGTAGGGTGAGAGGACATGGTATCTAGAGGGAATGTCTGTTAGTGGGAGGCCTGTGGTAGTGTCTGTTTTATGATTTGGGGGTATTAGATTGCATTAGATTAGATTATGATTAGATTAAATGGAACAGGAGGATCTCAATCTCTGCTTGGACCACTTAGATTGTTTTTATGCCATCATTCAGGGTGCTTGGACTGTTCTTGTAGCACCAGCATGCCAGGTGGCAAGGGTTTTGGTTATGGAACCAGAGCTGGACACAGGCTGACAAGAAAGCCCTATTTCTTGGAAGCAAGTTTGGGAGTGCTGAACTATAGAGTGCTGACTTGTGAACTGGTTGGTTTTTGGCCTGGCCTCTCTGGTGGGATCCAATGTGAAGGTTTGGCCCAGGTGCCAACAGCTTTTGGAGGTGGCATTGGAAAGGCACAGCTAAAGCTTACTCATCAGTGGAGGTAAGTGTGACCATGTAGCACAGTGATGGCCATCTCATCTTCAGTTAGGGACTTTGTTCCCTTTGGTGGAACACTGCATTCTTGAACCTGGGTGTCAAAGCTGTGACAGCAGAGCACAGACAACAAAAGCTTGCTCCTTCAATGTATAGCCTAGTCTTAGGTCTGACATCTCTATTATGCTAGACTCTTTACCTCATCTATTTGTTAGGTCAGCCGCCAGCTATTTCTTGACCTGGGATTTAACCTCAGCCCACTCTGTCCTGTCCTGGGGAATTGACGATATCTGGGGAGTGAATGGCTGAGGGGCATCTGGCTAATTTGGTTGTGTCCCTCTAGTCTAGCCCCTCTGGCTGCTGGGAGCCAATGATAGGAGCACCTGGGGGATGGTTGTGGGGGATTGGGTGGATATAGGTTGGATGGATCCTGTGGCCTGGCAGAGCAGAAGTCAAGGGCAAATACTATTGAAGTAATAGTGTCTGCTCACCACGTACAGTTGGACAGAATTAGCTTTGTTCAGATTCCATTGCTTAAGCAATGTCACCTAGCAGGAAACAGGAGGCAGAGCTTCTCTGTTGCACTGCCTATCCTCTGGAAAAGCATCCCCTTGTAGATTCATTTGTCTCCCACCCTACCCACCTTTAGGCAAGCTGTAAAAACATGGGTGTTTCCTTAGACCTTTGGCTAGGGTGACTGGCAGACTTTTGGCATGGGGGTGATATGGGAGAGTGTTTTTTCATCTGTTCTCTCATGACAATTGTAGTTAATTTTGTGAAGCTGTCTAAAGTCATTTTTGGTGTTGGGTGACCTATAACTGTATTTGTGTGTATGTGTATCCACACATATACATACATACACATGGACACATGTGTGCATACTGGTTTGCTCAGCTTTACAGCCTGAAGGCAGTGAGGGAAAGACAATCTTTCTGTATTAGAAACTATGCTTACCACTGAAAGTAGGATAAGCAGGTACTTGACAGTAACGGTAAGGAGCCTAAAGGCCAAGGCCTAGCTGAAATGCCAGATGAAATGATATCACAACTGGTTCAAGCTGATCTATGACTGTAATAACGATTGGATTTGATTTGACAACGGATTCAAATCTAGGTGCCCCCCCCCCAATATGTATCAACAACGAAAAGTGAGAGCTGGATCTGCTATTGGATTCAACTGTCAGAAATTAACACGAAGCTCAGCCTGGCCCTTTTCTGCTAACACTGTGGCTGTTTAGTCATAAATGGCTTTAAAGTTGGCCCTTTTTTTGGCTATTCTTTTGATCCATCATGGAGTAGCTTGGCAGAAAGTGGTTTCAGTCAACACAAGTGACATGAGCCTTAACCATTTTTAGGCAGTGTTGCGCCTTGGAGATAAGCACTTGGAGACATGTAAACATAGAAACTAATTGGTCAATTAGCTGAAATGGACGCATAAATAATTGATTTATAAAATTTAATTTTAAAAATTGTGTGAGCTTGGTGACTTCAAGCATCAGTATTTGTCATCAGGCATCTTATATTATATCAATTATTAATTTTAAAAAAAAACTTTCTTGCCCCAACATGGTCACACTAAAGTTAGTATGGATGAATAAACAATCAATTTTTCACAAATTGAGAATGAACAATAGCTACTTGGGAAAAAATAGGTTTTGAATGCATAGAACACAATAAGGTAGCTAAATTGCAAGGAGTAGGGGGCAGGATGATAGAAGAAAATACAATAAAATAAAAAAGGGGAAACAGCATTTTGTATTCTGATAGCATAGCAGAAGAAAGAAAGAGATTTATAATTGTGTATAAAGAAAACAAAATGAATAAAAATGCAGGCTGCCAGATAAGGAAAACAGCTGCCAAGACAATCATGTAAGATACCCAAATGGCTGGCCACAGAGGCTTTCTTTCCATGGAGCCTGAAAAACATATTATGAGTGGCATGACATAGAAGTCCTTTCAGTGAACACATTAGCATGGTATTTATTGGAAAGGGCATCTGAATACTATCCACACTTACCAGATGTGTGATGAAGGGAGACTTGCCATTTCCTTTATATAAGGCTAACCAGTGCCTGCTTGCATTCATTTGTTAGCAAAACAGTGCTCTTGTGTTACTAAATAAATTTAAAAAGAAAATCTCATCAGCTTGGAGGAAAAATGAATTTGCTTGCAAATGTGAGAATGCTTAACATTCATTTTCCAACTACTGCACATTATGGACCTTTCATTCTTTTTCTCTCTTTGCTGGCTTGCTGACTTATCTTGGGAACTGATATTTGGTAAAGGGTGAAAATAAATCTTTCAAGATACATCTATTTTATCAATTTTGAAAGAGCTGTAACTGTTGCAGATTGCTTAGAACTGCATAGACATAATCCCCAATTCCAAAGATAAAATAGGCATCACATACTATGACTCAGTTAAACATGACAGAGAAAGATCACTGATGACAAACAGGGTTAAAATCAGCAGTAAAATACATGCAAAAAATCCCATATGTACTCATCCAGCATTTTGAATTTTTTTAAAGTGCTAGGAAGTATCTGTGATCTGAAAACTTAAGAAAATACAATACTAGAGAAAGCAGAAGGAATTTGGGTTTAACTCAATATCACTAGAGGACACAAATTGCTTCCAAAATTTTTTACCAAGTGAACCAGACTTATGAACAGAGAAACCGAGTGGAAAATGTTTCTGTTTTTTTGGGTTTTTTTGTTTTTTTCAGGATAAAGAAACTGCCTTAGTTTCTCAGAGGCAGAATGCCCCTTGTGTGATAGTAGCATTCCTATTGAAAAAGCCATGAGAAGATTTCCCACATGGTGTCCACCATTGGGATTTAATTGAGGTGTAAAAAATAAGGGAAACTGCCAACTATTGGATAAGTTATTGTGCAACAAAACTATGGGACATTTATGTTGGATATTCATATCTAGTGGCACTATTTCTTCAGCATCTCATAACTTACTCATCATAAGAGGAAGTAAGGTAAAGATAGAAAGTAAAAGATTTATTCCATGTCCCTGTTTACTCTGCCTACTCTCTTTCTAAGACATTGCTAATATGAGATCATTTTCTTCTGCTTTCTTCCCAGACAATGTACCTGAGCACACTGAGTTTTCTCCTAGTAGCATACAGTTGGCCAGATGCTAGGTTTTGCCTATTCCTATAATCTATTTTCTGTAAATAAATCTCCTTTCTGTTACATTTATAAAACCTGCTTCACAATTTTTAAAATGAATCCTTTTGCAGCAAACTGAAGGAGAATTGATAAAGAAAAACATAGGGGAATTATTCTGCACAGCATTAAATATAAGACATCCTTTAATTCCAAAGAACTGCTACTTCTTAGATCTAGTTACTGGGGTTCCTATTCTGGTATGTCTACATATCTGTTATCCACCAAAGGGACTACATATCATCCCACGTGTTACTTCATAACTTGATTTTCTAGATGTTTCAAAAGTGAAATGATAGAATAGAAATGTTGCAATTAAAATTCTACTGAATCTTATTATACCATTCCCTCAAAAAAAAAAAAGTCTTTTTCTGCTTCATTCTCAGTATGCTTTCAAATTGCCTTTGAATGTACTTTATTGTTGCAGCCATGAGCATTGCTGTGCTCATTTTCTGAAGCACACGTCTCTTTATTGCCTCATTCTCTTTACTGCTGCAGTTTCCCATGCTTCTTGATTCCCTCATGATGTCTTCCCTTTGGATTCTGTTGAAACTTGGGAAGCCAAGGAACCTTAAAACCATTAGAGAGACAATTGCACAGTGAAAGACAGGATCTCATATCCATTCCTTTGCCTGTTCATAATTAAAGTTCTGCATAAATTCTCACAAAAATATTATCTTTTCTTCTAAAGAAATAAGTATAAACTATTTCTAATCCATCAAATTTATAATTAAAATGATAAACAAACATAGAAAAGTGCTGGGGACAGTACTACATTACAATCCTGGTGTATATCTTATTTTCATACCAGGGCTTTGCCTGTATTTTATTTATTTTATTTTAGTGTATTTTGGAGCCAAACCTTTCTCTGGTTTGCTTACCAAATGAAGAACTGAAAATTAAAAAAAAAAAACAACAAAAACAGCAGGATTCATACAGAGCAATCAGTTTTGTTGTCAGATGGTTGCTTCTGGCTACATATGGTGTACTATTAATGGACTCCAACAAGAGATTATGTTCATCCTTTTATAGCTTCAGGGATTCACACGGTGATGGCAAGGGTACACTGTGACGGATCACCATCTCCAAGAGACTGTCACACCTCCCACATGAAATCTAAAATATAACCAGAGGCAGATGGAGCTGACATTGATTACAAGGACATACGAGGTTAGAAGAACTAGTCTGTATAATATAACTTGGTCAGCATTCTTTATACTTGAATAAACAGATGCTGGAATTAGGATTATTGGTGGGAGATAGAGGTGGGAAGAAGACCAAGACTAAGCAGACTTAATTAGAATTCCTGTCTGTCACTGTTTTAAATTTCTTTTTCAAAATCAGCCAGTTGACTTGCCTATTAGGTATTTTTCTGCAGAAGAAACTGCTGTCATAATTCATCTTTCTGACAAATCTCACCAACTTTATTCTGAAAGTATACACTGAATAGTTTCATTCATGTTTTTTGCTCTTTGTAAAGTAGAAAAAAAAATCAGTTCAATCAGCTAAGTTGATGATGGCTCTCTGCATAGGTTTAAGATCCCTTTGAAGAAAGGTTAGTAACACATTTTCAGAAAGTTGCATCTCTGTGTATTTTGGTTTCCATTAAGATACACCATTAACCTGAGCAAAGACTTATCTAGCCACCTAAAGAAAAGTTAGCAGTATATCTGAAATGTTGTTGTATGCCTATTGTTTCAGCAGTCAATTCCATAGCTAAAAGGAAGAAGGAGAAGGAGAAGGAGAAGGAGAAGGAGAAGGAGAAGGAGAAGGAGAAGGAGAAGGAGAAGAAGGAGAAGGAGAAGGAGAAGGAGAAAAGGAAGAATAATTCTGACTATTCCAAGATTATATAGTGAAACAATGTTTCTGTATCATGTTGGTTGAAGTCTTGAAACTGGTTTGGTCTTTTCACTCTGATTCATATTACTAATGATTACTGCAATTGAACAGTGCACTCCCATTGGTGAAATCAGCTTTGAAACAAGAGACAAGCTTGTGAAATTTCTAGTACATGTTGATGCCCAAAGCTGGAGTGAGGAAGAAGCAAAAGAGTTTAGGTAAGAATGACAATGTTAAAGGCAGTGCTCACCCAAGCTTACCATCTTCTATGACTGACACACATATAACATAATTTATACCAATGGAAAATACATGAGCAAGATATTTGTAATTAAACAGATAAGCAGCTTAATCTGAAAAACCCACAAATTGCATTTATATAATTATACAGTTTTGAAATCATTAATATATGTGTTGAAATGTAAATTTCATAAAGAAAACATTGGCTTTAAACAATTGGGAAAGTATAAGATATAAAAATTGAGTTATGGTTCCTGGTAGTAGAAGTAACTGTGATTGGAATAACAATATATATTATTGTCCCTCAAGCACACCCCTAAAATGCCAAATATGGTATTAAATGTTTAAAAGGAATAGTAAAATAAGGTCAAATTTCTTGATAGAATTGTAAAGAAAAGGGGATATACTATAGGTCAAAACCCGGGCTTAGCCTTCATTGAATGATCTCTAAAGGACCTCAGATTGCCCAAAAAGGTTGACTACCACAAGAATAGAGGTGACTGTATAGTGCAGCCATGCTTCCTTTCTGGGTGCCACCCAAGCTACACAGTTTTAAGTCAAGCATTTTCTAACTGCTGAGCCCAGGAAAGCATCATATTTGAAACACTAGGGATATTACACTGCTGCCTTTGTGCCTTAAAAATACATATTAAAGGCAACTCCCCAGAATTCCAGTACAGTTCACTATATGGTGACAACTGTCTAATTGACTTCATCTATGAAGAAAATGCCACCTTAAATCTTGAGCTGGAAAGCAAATCCAGAAGTAAGATCAATCAATGGGCATTCAACCAATATTCCCACTTGGGTGTATACTGAGTGAAAGATGCCTGTTTGGAGAAAGAAGAGGTAGGAAACACTCAAGAGTTTATAAGCTTTATACTCCATCCCTTCACCACAGAGGCTGCACATACAACCACATATAAATTATCCATTAGTGCAGCATTGACATTATTTGAATTGGCCATAGAGCTTAATGTGTATTTGCATTCTTGAAGAGGATGATGGCAAATTGCTGTCCTTTAACAGGGACAGGGTTGTATATTTAGACTTATAATATTTGCAGCAAGTGGCTTGAACATTTTCCCAAAGTGGAAAAAGTGGTCTCAGCAGCCCAGAATGCAATGCTGCCTTTTTTTCTTGCTGTTCTTCTTTGCATATGACTTGTGTACAACAGCCTAAGTCTCATCTCAGGGAAACATGTAGAAATGATCTGAACTATGGAGAACTATTTAGGCTACAGCGTGTAGAATGATTGTTCCTTCCTTAGCACACTTCTGATGTATATTCACTTTCCCTAGAGGGAAATGATCTGAAAGTAAAAGAAGACAAGCTAGATATCTGCAGCATTTCTTTTCCTGCTCTGTTCCTATACTGAGTTTCAGTTCAGTAACATTATGGTATGGGACTAAGGAGACTGTACCATTGCATTCTCTTTAATTTATTTACATAAGAAGGTGAATGAAAAGAAACCCTTCACCCAAATTTTCATTTTGTGGATTTTTCATTTAATATATAAAATAATATAGAACAAAATAGAGAATATTCATAAAAAGATTGGGATAATTTCTTTTTTTTTTAAATAATATTATTTGTCCTATAGGGACTAATGAAATACTGATTTTTTTTAATAAGAAAAATATTTTAAAAAATGAAAAGAAAAGAAGATAAATCTTGCATAATTTAAGAGCATCTCTACATATATTTGTAACCTTAAAAAGAGATTAAAAATTCCAATAGAAGAGAATATCTGTAGCTCAAGGTTGAACTCTGGAGTCCTTGGTGCTCTCTGAGATTGGTTGCTTGCTTGCAGACATTTCATTACCCAACTAGGTAACATCATCATTGCAAGGTTAAACTTTAAATATCCATATTTAATGTTTTTATCCAAAAGTACACTTGTATAGATGATGATAACCTGTTAGGGAGCTTTTTTTATATGCCTAAAAAGAGAGATTATTTCTGTGTGAAACAGTCTTTCAGTAAAGAATTCTTTAAAGCATTTTTCTCCTAAAGAAAATAATTCACTTTGGCCCAAAGCCTAACAACTGACAAAGGAAGGGAGTGGCAACTCAAGGTAAACAGGTGTTTTTTGGAGAGGGAGAATTGAATCTATGTAAAGCAAAAAACATTATGAGTTAAAGAAATTGGCTAGTTAACAGAAAATACTACTACAAATCAAAGAAAGCTAATTAGCTTCATTCAAAGATTTTAGTTCAGCTAGTCTCTTAACTTTTTCTTTCCTCAAAATTATATTGGTCTTCAGGTGAACAATTTTTTCAAGAGAAACCAAACTGGAACTTGTGGTCAATTTTTTTTGCAAAATATATTCAGCAGAAGCAATTTCATTTCCCCAGGGTCTCATTTAGCCTGATACAGTAGCAGCAGCACAAAGACTGTAGCCATGAAAAATTAGCATTGTGGGGAAGGAATATCTTCCTGTGCACCGAAAGACTCTCAGGGGTAACATAGACTGGGGAGATAGTCCTGAGGCCTGCAGTTATTTCATGTGTCTGTCCCTAGTTGGTTTAAGGTGAGATAGTCACCACCTTAAACAGGAACTGCTGTGGTTCATCTCTTAACAATGACAAAGTCAAGATCAGCCATTGGTACCAGTTTACAATCACTTTGGCTGCCCTTCAGCAGCTGCAGTTGATCAACACTATGTATGGCCAGACAACAGCTGATCAGTGCTAAAGATCCCTATGGTAATCATCACTGGGCTGTACTGTAGCAGATTACTGAGGGGGCAATTAATATTTGAGCAGATCACAACAGATGAATGACCTGAAGTACAGCCTGTGATTGCCAGTTAGATATGGGAGTAGATATGTGATTAAGACTGGTAGCAATGGCTGATCTTGACTTTGTCATTGTTAAGAGATGAACCACAGCAGTTCCTGTTTAAGGTGGTGACTATCTCACCTTAAACCAACTAGGGACAGACACATGAAATAACTGCAGGCCTCAGGACTATCT
>NW_006533796.1:159980-173723 GCF_000186305.1 Python bivittatus | reverse complement strand
CCATGAAATCTAGCCATAATTCCAACAGCAGTGATAGTAACTGCTGCTCTGTTCCTCAGCTAAACTAATTTTCTTATTTTGGAAAGTTAATTTTCTAAATACACAGTATTATTGTATCTTGCTTTTAATAAGATTTTTTGGTCCATTTTTCCTTAATATACACATTTTTTTTTGTTAAATCATGAAGTACCAAAGCTTTCTAGAAGTAAAGTATCCAAGGGTGGGAAATGGATTGTGATTGATAGACTATGATATAATTGCTGAAATGAGGGTTTGGGGAAAATTAGGCATGCTTCCCATGAGACTAAGCAGTGTTAGAATTAGTCAAAATCCATCTTCATGAATTGATATTCAATTTAGTTAACTTATGAAATAAGCTATTTCAGCTCACTATACTGTAAACTTTTCTCAGACATCACTGAGTAGTTGCTAGATTAAAACAGGGACTTGAAAACTCTTTAGCCAGAACCTTCTTTGATGCCATGCTGAGCCTCAAAACAGAGACCAGTGGAGTAGCAATAATACCTTCAAATGGCATCTAGTATCTCCAAAATATAGAAAATGATAAAGGAGAGGAGGTCCAAGATTCTCATGAAATAGACATATTTGCAAAATCTGTTTCTGAATGGGATTTTTTTTTTTGGCTATCTATTAATTTATTGTCACTATGAAATGACAGTGCTCACTTTCTGAAAAGCTTGATGACCTCTTTTTAAAAATATTCTCCCCCAACCATCTAGAAAATATGAAGTGGGGAAAAATCAGCCTCATTCATGTATAATGCAATCCATACACTTTCAGCATTACTTTGTTTACCATTACAGACAAACTAGTAGATATGGCCAGCTACCACTCTAAGTCTGCCTGATTTCAATTAATAAAGCCTATTGCATCTACAGCCTATATGCATCTTAATCAAAGGTAGTGAAATGTTCATGAATGGCATCCTTTCCTTAATTTTGCTGGGTTTGAAATTATCCTCTGTGTGTTTAGCATGGGACCAACATGAGAAATGAAAGTTGGCTTTATATTTCCAGACCTCTACTACTCACTGAAGAGAAGGTATGGCAGACTGTGATGACTGGATATTAAAACTGTCACTTAAAGCATAGTACCATAGGGTGCCTCCTCCCAGTTTATATTCTGGAGAGAGAGAGAAATTGAGATGAGATGGATTTGGTAGGTGGATAGAAGGACTTGTCTGGGGAAAGTTCAGTGTCTGAGGCCTACGAAAATGTACAGATTTATGAACACATATTTAGTGATAGGGAAGGCAAGGTTTGATAGCCTATAGATATGTTGTAATATTAAGGGAACCTGAATATAGCTTATTTTAACATTCAAATTCCTTGTCTAAATGTTATCAAAGTGACTGTGCTACTCTGCGTCTTTCCTATATTCCACCTAGTCATGCCACTAGGACACAGAATAGCACAGTCACTTTGATATCTCCATCATCTCCATCTCCGTAAAGAAAGAGAAGAAAAAAGAATTTCTGAACTGAAAAAGTGTTTATTGGTGGCAGCTAAACCAATAGATCCTTTAGAGATATTGTCTGGGACAATGAGATTATATTTTAATTTTGAAGAAGAAATAAAGAAAAAGGAAATGACTCCCACAACAATGAGGGTACATCATAGATGAATTATTTGACAAGCCAGCTTTAGGCCATGGTTTTTCTGGTTGGCAGCTTGATCATTGAGATGCCCTTTAGAAAAGGCGTGCTATTCATTCTTCAGAGGTTGCAGAACCTTCATTGAAGCAGAACATCCCATCAAAGATATGGCCAGCCAAATTGTATCCATGTGCCCGCTCATAATTAAATACTCAGAAACTGCACCTATAGGTTCCTCTCCTGGATGATTTGTAGTAACAAAGGGCTTGTTCCTTTACACCATTTATTTATTTTAGTTGCCCTGGGTTCAAATTCTTGAGTGACCCCACTTGTAATATGACAATGATGATACTTCTGGCCTCTTTGGAGAGGATGTTGTTCTATTGCAAATTAGGTCATAAAAGAGTGCAGCACATCTTGTGTGATCTGGTCATTTGCTGCCATGCCTCAGGGATTGTTGAAATAGGTAGCTATGGGATGAACCCATGATGCCTCTGCTGATGTGTTCTTACTGTTCAAAAAAGATTTTGACAAGGAAAAAAATCTGGCACAGCAAGAATTTGGATGTGTCTATCTTCTGTTGTTTCTTTTCCTTCTTCAGATGAAGGGAGGGAGGCAGGGAGAAGTGTGCATCATGTAAAAAGTGGATGTAAGGAAATGTTTTTGTTGTACGATCTCCTGGGCAAGTTTGTATTCCATGATCAATTTTGTTTTTCTTTCAAAAAGTGGGTTGCCCTTTAAAGTTACACTACATCTTTGTTTATTAATAGTTAAGTCCAGAGAACCAAAATAATATGAAGAGAGGCCTTCTGAGGTTGTTATTTTGATAGATGACTTATGTATTCCTCCTCAATTATACCAGAAAGACAGGCAGAATGTAAATCATTATGACCTGGGTAAATTTATTTATTTGCTTATAAGACTTATGTAGCCACCCGCCTCATATGCAATAACCTTGGGTGGCTCACAGCACAACAATAAAACATAAAAACAAACAGTAATACAAACAACAAAAACTACACCACAGGTGTCCCCAAAAGAACATTCTCCCTTACATATACTGGGCTCCAGCTTTACCTTAGCCCAACACTTAAGGAAGAACCAGTTCTGAACGACTTTCCAGAAGACCGAGAGGGTGGGGACCAATAGTGTATTGGATCTCAGGAGAGAGGCTGTTCTACAGGGCAGGGCAGCTACATAGAAGGATGTAGCAATTGTGAATGTAGCAATAGTGTATTAATTTCTTTAGAAACATGCTTCTTGTACTAATGTTTATGGCTTAACCACAAAATTATTGGTCAGTCAAAATTGTATCATAGCTATCCTAACATTTGTTTTTCTTTTAGGTATTTTGTAACTTGCATTCTTTATATGCCTGTGGCTATAATCCAGATTTTTTGTCTTTCTCTTCCCCAAGTCTTCTGAAATATCAGGTGTGATATATACAGTTTGACATGATTATGGAAAGCCAAAACAGCCCAGAGCATCCACCTTGATCACATGTCCCTCTCATACTTTCTCAGATTCTGCAAAAAGAAAAATGCCAAGACCTTTGGGGGGTGGGGAGAATGAAGGATCTTTTCAAATAATTATCTCCTGTGACAGAAGAATTTTTTTAAAAAAGTGGAGTAATTCATAATGTCTGAATTTCAGAAGACAGAACAAAAAGAGCAAAAGAAGATTGTGCATTGTCAGATCATTCTCATCACAAAAAGAAGGGATTTCAGGATAACAAAAAAGAGGTGGGAAGTCAAAGTCACAGAGATTTTCTCTCTAAGTACTTTGCCAGATCATTTCTAGTTACTATGGGAGCAGGAAGAACAGACTCCAAAGCTCTCTTATTTATTCTAGTCCCCAAATGTTATAATTGTCCAAATGTTCATTTCAGCAGACCATTAAACTTGGATTCTAAATTCATTTCCTCATCCATAATATTCAAGCTTTGGCTAATCCCTACGGTGATTTAATATGCAATATTTTGCTTGTTAAAAAAAAAAAAAGGGATGCAAACATCAATATTCTGCAGGGTGCACATATAAAATTGGCTACTTGTGATGCATCTGATTAGCCTGATCCTTTGAACCAGGCTATATTTACCTGAGAATGCTGAAGTGTTTGAATGACTATGTTGACAAAAATTCATCAGCAGATTAATATATCCTGCATCTCCATTTCACCACAAGATATGATATTGAAAATATTAAAAATAAAATATTTTTTTTTAATATGTGCTAGTCCAGAAGTTTTTCCTGGCTTCCTAAGATATGCAGAACACAAATGGACTAATACTGTACTATGAGATAGTTTAGCATTCGTGGTTCATACAGTTTAATTCCACAAGATACTTGTGAGTCAAATCATATTGCAGATGACTATGATTACAGGAATTCCCATTACAAAAAATAATTAAAAATAAATCCAAACAGCATATAAATACAAAACTTAGAAAAGACAAGAATATAATTTATGGGGCAGTTAAAAATGCTCTACAGGAAGTAGTGCTTTTTCAGTTCTGTGCCATAAGAGTTAAAAACAAAAGGGATCTGCTCTTTTGTTAGTACGTTCAACTGTGAAACTGTTTGATATACAGTAGTACTCCCCTCTCCCCAAATATATGGTAAAGTATTATTTCACATTTTGATGCTGGGAAAAATTAAGGCTTGCATCTTGCTTAAGGTCATCTAAGGCCATTACATTAGTTTGTTATCTATATAACACATTGAGAGCTCATCAAGTGGAGGAGTGATCCAAAAACATGCTAAAAACGTAATAATGTTACTTGCTTTCTACACATTATTTCAGACAAAATGGTGTTAGTGTAAAGGAATGGTGAAAAATCAGCTTATTTTGGTTTTACCTCGCCTCTCACTTTATGATCTCAAGGTATTAAATCCCTAGATCAGTTTATCAATTTCTTCCAAACCAAGCAGTATAAAAAATCCTATGCATTTTTCATGTAACTTTTCCTAACGTATGTATTTTTGTAAGCACATTTTGCAGTATGTGTTCTTTCTGCAAGCACATTACTCTTTGTTCTAATACATAATATTTTATGTGCATTTTCCATAAATAAATACATTTTTGGCAATTTTAAAAATTGAGAACTGCCACATATGGCTGAAAATTGTGGATTAGGGCATTTTAGGTCTGGTTCTCTAATAAAGTCAGGAAGTGCCAATACACTAAACATTTGTATAAAAACATTTGGATGGAATGAATTTATTCTATCACTGTATATGAAAAATATGAAAAATTTCTACTGAAATAGCATAACATGAAAAGTTCAGCTTGAATATAAAGCATGAACAACCTAACACAGCATGTGCTTTTTTTAAACCAGCCAGTTCTGCTTTGAAAGAAATAGAGAAAAAAGCATATTGATTATCCTTTGTGCCTGAGCAAACTATTCATAACTTCAGCCTAGATAGTCCCTTTATATTTCTAGTACCAAGCTTGTAGATGAGTATTTATAAACCAGAATTCCAAAGCCACTAGTAAGATCAAGGAACTTCATTTTATGGATAGCTGGAAAGAACAATTTTAATTCCTGTTTGTTTGTTTGTTTTCTTCCTTTGCTCCATATACAGAATACTTTCTGAAGATTAAACTTGCACTTGAAAAAGGATTAATCATGTCTCAAGAGCATTCGACAAGAAGGAAAACTGTTACTGTCCCACAACATTGTGGAAAAGCCCAATTTCGTTTTCTCCAACAGTGAGGCTTCTTGTCCTTTGTTCTAGTTGAAATATTCAGCTTATCTATCTATTCTCTGTCTCCCTCAAAATAGTGTTATTGCCAAAGTGTTATTGCCAAAGCTTGCTTTCAGAACATTTTGAAAGATGTTCCAAAAATTCAAAGATTTGGCTTCAGGATGAAACAATGTCCTGCAAATGCCCTCAACTTTTGCCTTGGAACTTTCTGTTGGAGCCTTCTCAAAGCTAAGGGCCTAAGAATGCTGGGTGAATGTAAATCTACATGAATTCTGATGTGAACTGACTCAACCCATATCTCCCATACTAATGTGTAGATCAAATTATAACTAAGCCTGGCTTGTGACGTAGTAAGACCAGAGCTAAGGGTAGAGCTTTTTTGATGAGAGCTCCTGATCGTGGAACTCTCTCCTATCGTAAATAATACTGACCCAAAGCCATCTTATGTGAAACCACAACTAAACCATTCAGAGATTGGCAGGGTAACAAACTATGAGACCTGCAGCTTTTTAGGCTGCATTTTAAATTAACATTATTGTACTAGCTCATTACTTCAGAGCCTATGGATTAAAGATGCCCTCTATCTTCCACCCAACCATAGTTTTCTCAGTCTTTCTCCTCCTTTCAACCATTTCCTCTTCCTTCATACAATTGGTATGCAATTAATCCCTACTGATTCTCTTTCATATTCACTCAGGATCTTGACCGTTCTTTTCTTATTTTACCATACACACTTGGAGTACTTCATCCTGCTTCATTCCATTTCTCCAGACATATCTAGCTTTTGTTTTCATACAACAAATTGGGTAGAAGCCAACTCTACCAGAATTTGCAAATCTTAAAATTTCTCCATCTATTTTCCCATTTTTGCAAATGTTCTATCAAGATACACAAATCTATCTACTTGCTTAATTTTTTCACCTTAATTGTTCAATTTCTTAATTATTCAATTTTTTAATTGTTCAATTTCTTGTCACACAGCTATCTTGGTCAGCTTCATTTATTCTCATGCATGCTCAACTCCATCATATACTGTATCATTCTTACTGCATTCAGCAACCAATCTTCAATTCCATACTCAAAATATTCCTTAATTTGGTCCTGTTTGCTTTATCATATTTCCTCTACCAATCAACTTTCTTTCTCACATTTATTCATTTCTGTATAACTTGCTGAAGAGCAAACACTCACCCAAACCTCAAATAAAGGCACACTGTACGTATTTCCCAAATTTTGCTGATTGTATCCTTTCCACCAAAATTTTGTCAAAGCTTCACAGGTACCCTTAACAAACTAATTCTCCTGTAGGTTTTGCATTCACTCTTGTTATCTTTCCTTTTGTTTAGGGAACAATAGTAGCATTCTTCCAATAATCAGGTGCAGATGCAGTCCTCATTCCATAAGTTGCACCATCATTCCATAAGTAAGCACATACATTACACAATTTTTTAGTTACACAACCTACAACCTGCAATCTTACCATTTTCCATTATTCTTACAGGATATAACTTTCTTTTATTATTATTTTTTCTTGGACACTAACATTTATAGCATTTCTTTTAATTTCAGTTTTCTACATATTACTAACATTGCAATACAACCTCTTTAAAATTGCTTTCAGCATTCCTTACTTCAAGTTCATCCCAAATTATTTCATCACTTTTATTTCAGTACAGTCTCCTGAAGGATCCTTCTTTAGCCATCTTCATTCATTTCCCAAGCTATCCTTTCTTACTTCCATCAAAATAACTGCATTTTGTCTGATTCCTGTAATATTAATAATTATTTGCTCTCCTTGGCTGTATTATTTGCAACTATTTTTCTTTCTGCATTATATATGTATTCTCTTATCCTCATCATTGCAACAAACATCCTTTTATGTACATTTTTCTTATCCACAATTGATGACTGTAGTGCCTACCTCATGAGAAGAAGCTTCTAAGTAACAACTATATGGGGAAAAAAATGCACATAGTCAATCACTACTGTGAAATGGGGGGGAGGGGGAGGGAAGCAATGCTAGGAGGAGATGCTTCTTGGTTGTACCCCTCAAGAATCATTCTATAGGAGACTTGGCTCATCTCAACCTTGCTAGCCTTCTGGAAGATGGCCAAAACAGAGCCAATGGTGTAGGGAAAGATTTCTCTCAGAGTGCTCTTGTCACTGCTGGCTGAAGGGCTTCCAGCCTGCATAGCTTTGATGCATGTTTTAGGATTGTCTACAATGCACACCATGGTGCCCTGTCTGAAAGGCCTCTTCCACTTTGAATGGCTTCAGTTTCAATCTGATGCTTTGATCCAAGGTGATGCTTTGATTCAGTCTATTGCTTCAAAACTCCACATAGTCCTATTTATTTCCATCTCAGTGACTTCTGAAAATAGACTTAAACCATTAAGAACATGTAAATTATCTGTGGGCTATGAAACATTAAATTTGTGAGCTATGAAAAAATTGCCTTGCTTTAAAATTTGAGACAGACCACAAGTTTCATTTTAATGCAGTCCTTGTGGACAGTTTTGATAGCTTTTTCAAAAGACTGAGCAAATTGCATCTGCTGTTCACTGGAACATTTACAACAATAAATATAAACTCCAAGTCAATCTGAAATAATTAGCATGTGTTCATACTTAACATTACATATGAATAACTTACATAGCAGAGTGAAACAAATTTTAGTTCTATTAATTTAATTGGAACACCAATTACACTTGGGAATCTTCCCTATCCGATTCCTCTTGCCTTTTATTTTAATACCTCTCCTTTTGTCTATTCACTGAAAAGAAACAGGAGAGCATTCCAGGCATGCTTTTTTGCAATTCCTGTACATTACACAGCTTTATTTATAATTTTATAGAAAATATTATTTCAATTATAGTGAAAAATAATAACTGTGACTAGAAAGCAAGATCAGAGCAAGATCTAATCCTGGTTTACTAGACCAACAAAAGCTTTCTTTGATCTTTGGATGAAATGAAGCTGGAACACAACTTCTGTATATATTTAGCCTGTTTCAGACATAACTTTAAGCATTTTTATTTTGTTTTTCTTAGCATTAATTGCAATCTCATTTTATTTATTTATTAATCACATTTATATAGCTGTCCATCTCAACCAAGTGACTCTGGGTGGTGGACACTTATTATGTGGTGAATAGAATAACGGTCTTATGAAAGAGAAAACTGGAAAATATAGCAATACTTTCCTCAAATGTGATACATTTGTCTGAATGTTAGTTATTCTACATGGAAAATCATGTTAGTATTTCAGAATACAAATATAATAGCATTCATTATAATAGTTGAAGTTTTGCTTCTTCCCCCTTTTGAACCTTGTATACTGAAGTTATTTTTTTATCTGCATCTTTTGAGTTAGTACACCTTATATACTCTGACTAATGAAGTGTTTTGGAAACTAAAGAAAATTAGGAAATTGGCATATTAATCAATTAGTTGTGACTTAATCAACTCTACTTCTCATTATTCATTTCAGGATCCCAGACCTACCTGATTTTAATATTTTAAACTTTTTTTAATTAAAAAAAACAAATTTGACATGATACAAAATGTCATCTTGTAGATCATTTGTGTTTCCAGCTTCTCTAGGTCCAATAGAATCCCCAGAATTAATATTTAGAATGAAAGAGATAGATGGCTACAGCTCAGTGCTTTGTCTGGAACTGTGTCCATCTATCAGAAAAAGAGAAAGGTAAACTAGACTAATAGAGTGGAACTTCCGGTGAGATGGCTACGCAGAAGCCTGCATGTATGTGAGCACCCCCTGATAAATTTTAATTCTATTTTATAAACCCTGGAAAGGAGCTTAAATGAAGTATACAGCATTAATATCAGTTGTGGCTTCCTTGAGACAAGCCAAGTTTTTGTAGAAGCGTGGTATGCTGATAACAAAGAATGTAAACTAACTAGACTAATACAGATAATTGTGTTGGTGGGAAGCAATCTGTTTGACTTCTTGCAAAGCAGTATTTTCAGATGGCTATGCCCACACTATAGAAACAGTTTTGTTAATATGCAATCTTATAATAACTGTTTGGTGACAGTACAAAAGTCTATTCCCATAGTACATTCTTGAAAGTTCATGTGCCCATCAACCCCTTCTGCCGTGTTATATGAAATTTGGGCTTGCATTCATGTGGTGAAATGTCTTGGTATATTTAGGACAATCAGAGTAAAATATTTTTATAGATCAAGAAATTGTTTCAAAAGCATGTCTGATATATTTAAGGTGATAAGTTGGTTACTAGTTATGATGTAGAACTTTTCTGTTCAAAAGTAGTATGCTACTAACCACTTTGCCTCCAGACTGCTTTCTTCTCCTATTCCCATCTCAGACTGTATCCCAGAATACTAATAGATCATCTGATACTAAACCCTTCACAGTCTGTCATGTCACTGCCTTCTCAGACATTCTTCGATTTTCTCATATCACAACCCTAACAATGTATGCTAAGGATAGCTGCCTGTTTCCTTTATCTGCATTCCTGCCCTCATGATTCAAAGACATTCTCTGAGTTAAGCTGGTATCTTCCAGCCACTAACTGAGTTCTGACAACAGGAGTTCAAAGTAAAATTTGGATTACTTTGGCCATAGATCCCTTATTTATGTATGTGTGTATGTATGTATGTATGTATGTATGTATGTATGTATGTATGTAATTTATATGGTTGCCCAACTCACTCACGGTGACTCTGGGTGGCTTACAGGAATAAAAGTCCCAAATACAAAACCCCCTATCCCCCCCCCCCCCCGGGGACAACAATGCATTTACACTAGCCATTTGATGTATGTATGTATGTAATTTATATGGTTGCCCAACTCACTCACGGTGACTCTGGGTGGCTTACAGGAATAAAAGTCCCAAATACAAAACCCCCTATCCCCCCCCCCCTCCCGGTGACAACAATGCATTTACACTAGCCATTTGATGGGCTCTAGGTCGACCTGGGATCCTCAGGCCCACTGACAAAACCATGTCTTCAGGGCATTGTGGAAGAGCATCAAGGCAGGGGCCACTCTTATCTCTGAGGGGATGATGTTCCACAGGGAGGGACATATTTATCTTCTATAAGTGATTTATTTGGTTCCTGAGTGATTTGTCTTTCATGTTTCATATCCTGTTTGAAACAAAACAAAGATCAAGACCAAGATTAAAAACTAAAAATAGAATAATAGCAATTGTAAAGGAAAGGAAAAAAAAAAGAAACTTACCTGTGTGTATGGATATGTACAATATATGGATAGATAGATGATTGATAGATATTCATTGTTACTATTCTGTGATCTAACTAGATTAGGTGAAGTTGACATTTTAGTCCTGTTTGGGGAGACAAAATAAATAGTTCTTATCTCTTCATTTAGCAAAACCAAACAAAAGAAGAAATAGTGCCCTTAAAATTAATAATCTGAAGTCAAGAAAATGGATAAGAGAAGGAAAATGGTGGTGGTGTAGTGGTTAAAGTGGTAGATGGGAGCCAGGGAGACCCAGGTTCCAGTCCTTCCTTGGGCACGAAAGCCAACTGGGTGACTTTGAGCCAGTCAGTGTGGGTTGATAGATGGTCTTCAACTTCCCAGTTAGATCTCTCAGACCTTACTGGAAAGTTGAAAAGCATCTCTACAGTACCAACACATGCTGAAGCAATGTGGTAGATTACAGTCCTATATCAGTGAAGAGGCCTTCATTCTGTAGCCGATTGTTTTGGATTTCATACATACATACATACAAACATACATACATATGAGGAGGCAAAGAAGACAGTAACTACTGTCCAAGTACTACCAAAGGATAAGACAGGCCCTGAAGAGCCAGATCAATGGGAAGAACAAGATCCACACCATCAACAAGTTAGAAGTGGATCTACAGTGAGGACATTGGGATGTCATTCAGACAGAAGTGTGGCTGGGTGGTAATAAAGAGAGGGCAGGTAGTTAAGACTGATGGGGTGGAACTAACAGTGGGCTAAATAGCAGAACATACAGACCAGCTCCAAGTACTTTGGTATCCCACAGTCTCATGGGAACCACAATGAGGAGGCAAGAAGACAGCAATATCCAACTACCACTAAAGGATAAGACAAGTCCTGAAGAGCCAACTCAGTGGGAAGCACAAGATCCACGCCATCAACGCATATGCCCTTCTAGTCATCAGTTACCCTGCTGATATAGTGAGCTGGCCAAAGGAGGACATGAAGTCTGCCAATGTGAAGACCTGGAAGCTCCTCACAGTGTACGGAGGTTTCAACCCAGAGACTGTATACCAGCTGCAAAGAGGGCAGGTGGGGTCTGGTGAGTGTCAAAGCCACTGTCCTGGATGAAACCCAGAGCATCCAGGCGTACATCAGTAAGATGGCACTCAAAGATGAGCTGGTGAGAGAATGCCTGAGGCAGCAGCAGACATGGGAGGAAGTGCCATGGCAAGACAAGACCCTGCATGGGATGTACCATTGACAGATAGCTGAGGTGGCTAACATTGGGTAATCCTACCAGTGGCTAGAAAGATTAAGACAGCACTGAGATATGGCAGCACAATAACAGGCACTAAGCACCAGATCCATAGAAGCAGGGGTCTATCACACTAGACAGAACCCAAGATGCAGACTGTGCAGAGGCCTCAGAGATGGTCCAACACATAGTGGCAGGGTGTAAGATGCAGGCAGGAACAGCACGACAAAGTAGCTGGCATTATGTACAGGAACATCTGCACAGTATATGGGCTAGACCCTCCCAAGTCCAGATGGGAGATTCCACAGAAGGTCATGAAGAATTACAGGGCTAAGATTCTGTGAGTCTTCCAGATACAGACAGACAGACAGGTACTGGCCAATCAACCAGACTTTCTGGTAGTAGACAAGGACCAGAAGACAGAGGTGGTGATAGATGCAGTGGTGCCAAGTGACAGCAATATCAGGAAGGAGTATGAGAGGCTGGAAAAGTACCAAGGCCTGAAGGGGGAACTAGAGAAGATGTGGAAAGTAAAGGCCATAGTGATCTAGTGGTGGTAGGAGCACTCAGAGTTCTCTGTCCAGAAGAGTGCAGTGCTAGGAACTGCTAAGATACTGTGCAGAACCTTCTAACTCCCAGGCCTCTGGTAGAGGACCCAAGATTGAGGAAGACACATACCACCCATAAGGTGAGATTTTTTTAAAAAATGCACATGCCTACATACATGTACATGCGTGCATACACACATGTACACACACATGCATACACACAGAGTATCCAAAAATTCTGCTTTAACCATAATTCCTTCAATAAAAACAAATATACTTGGGATATTATTAATTTAAATTATTTTATTTTTGGCAAGTAAACAAAAGTATTAAGTCTCATTTATTTTATTTATATATTTTTCAAATATGCTAGCAGCTATTTTAGGGGGATAATAAATCAATTAAATATTCATTGATATTCCTGTTGTTACAGTACTGCTGTACTTAAACATAAACTATCTGTTTAAAATAATGCCAGTTCTTGTTACAGGATATGCATTGTAGTCTTCTGTCCCAGAATATAATTGCTAAAATAATGTTACTTTTAAAAATCTCTTTACATTTGCAAGGAAACTTTTCTTTCTCTATGGCAATTCAGAGAATACTGGTATGTTTGCTTTAAGGTGCTCATGATACGTCCAGTTTGTAGAATGATTTCATTCTATATGTGAGTCAAACTTGATTTTATTAGTTACTACAGTCTAGTTTCTGTCGAAGCATTTCATATTTATGGAGGCATTAGAAAACTCTCTTTTCTTTCTTTCAGCAGAGAAAGACAAAATGAATGCAGTGTTTCAGCCGGTGTAGTATGTAGTTGTCATACAAGTCAATACTCAGAAAATGATTTTATAATAATCAGTTCTACAGAATTCAACATTATTTCTCTATTTCCCTGATTTAATTTACAAGATTGTCATTTCCCCCCTTGTCGTGACATCACTGAAAAGAAAGAAGCAATGCTTTCACATCCTTATTAGTTATTTTCAAAATGTAATGGTGCATAAATAATATTCATAGTCTTTTTAAATAATCACTAATTAGGATTTTCAACTATCTTCTGCAGGTTGTGTTTTGTGTCCCATAAAGCTGCTTTATTAATAATATTTGGAATTAAAGAGTTGTAATTAAAGAGTTGTAAAGCAAGAATTCTGATTTTACATAATCCATTTCACATTTGCTCAAATAATAGCTTCCATAAATATATGTCTGCAATTTAATAAAAGAAATGTATTCATTCTACATTTTAATTAGTACTCTTATCTTTCATGGGTTTGGTATAAATAGTGAAACTACAGAAGCATGGAAGGGAGCATAGAGGTTATTTATTCAAATCAACTGCCAGTGGAAATTCCACCAGAGCAGTGTTTCTCCACCTTGGCAGCGTTCAGATGTGCGGACTTCAATTCCCAGAATT
>NW_006533796.1:139296-152327 GCF_000186305.1 Python bivittatus | reverse complement strand
CTTCTTTCTATAATCTATCCTATCTAATCATCAAAACCATAGATCATAAGTTCATTTTTTTAGGTTTTATGCAAAAAGTCCATAAGGGATTTCCAGTCAGCAATAAAAGTAGATATTGTTATCTGTCTAATCAAACAGATCAATCTGGTAATCTCAGCAAGTTCTATCATCTTCACCAACTATTCTTCCATTATAAGTATTGCCAAATCTTTCCATCTTCTTGTGTACAATAATCTCACAGTGGTTATCATATATAAAAACAAAGTTCCACAACTTTTTTCCAATTGTTTATCCATTAGTTCCCAAAAGGAAAAGTTCTGGTTTCAGTTGTACAGTATATTAATTTTTAAAATCCATGCATTTGAATCCAGCTTTTTTGCACGTCCACCAAGCATGATAAAATGACCCTTCACGTTGTCCATATTTCCAACATAGATTTGAAGTACCTTTATACATTCTAGATAATTTTTCTGGTGTCATATACCAAATGCATCATTTTATAAAAGATGCATCATTTTATAAAAATTATTTTTAAGATTATAACTTAGTATAAATTTTATCCTTTCAGCCACATATTTTGCTATTGTTCCATCTGTATATTATAACCAAAATTTTTATCCTACTTTATCTCACACTACTTTCATTTGTTCTCATGTTTCAAATTTCAATAAAAGTTTATACATTTTAACAATCACATGTTCATAGTTTGTACACAATTCCATTTCAAAATCAGAATATTCAATATATACATTCTTTTGTCTATTCTGAATCTTTCTGAAAGAACCTTTCAGTCTATATTGAACCTTTTCTACAGTAGGAAACTGTAAATAAGAAAAACACTGAAAACCATTGACAACCTTCTGCCATCAGTTGTCCTCTTGATTTTATTTTGTATTCCTCTTGACAGAATTCTAGCATCTTATGGTATGTTAATCATTTATGTTGCTTATTATTTCTTGTCTATAAAATACTTCTTGTGCTGAGAGCCACAAAGGTGTTCTTGGGCACAGCCTGGATTTGTATCTCTTCCATATTCTCAATATCGCACGTCTAACATAGTGATTTTTAAAATCTACATTAACCTTGACTTTATCGTACCACAAATATCCATGTCACCGAAACCTCATGTCATGTCCTTCTAATTCTAAAAGTCTACTATTTGTCAGTAACATTCACTTTTTCATCCAAATTTGGGTGATCAGATCACACTTACTTCAACTTGTATGTTGGTTGTTGAATTACTATGTGCCACACTTTTCATTGGGAGGGTTTCCTACTTTTCCAGGAGAAGGAGAAAAAAGGGAGGGGGGAAATTTTGGTGACCTCTATAGGTTCTAACAGGATGTAGCATCAAGATCTCTGGCAGTGTGCCATATAGGGATCTCTGTCCAGCATAGCACTGCAGAATATGGTGATAGCTGCAACTATATATTAGGAGGAAAAATATACAGTATATGACTATATATAGTCATAAAGCAGAAATACATATAAACATGCATGTATTAGGAGAATTGTGCACAAAAATGACCAAGCATTTCTGTGTTTTTTCTGTATTTTTCCTTCAAATAAAGTTCAAACTATGAAATGAACCAAGGATTAGAAAATTGAGAAACCAAATGACCAGATACATATATATCACTATGAAAGGCTACAAAATATCTCTGTAAGCAGAAAACAGCCAAACTGCATAGAGCTATTCTCCTTTCTGTATTAGTCTTCTTGGAGACACAGGTATTTTACAAGAGGAAAAATGTAAAAAAACTGGATTCCTTCATATCCAATCCCAAACGCTACAGATTATTTATTACTTTAAAAATACAGTATGCCAATTCATTCTCATGCATGCATTGCCTGGGCTATGATTTATACATTTATTGCAGATGATATTCATTATATTTTAGGTGAAAAAAAAGGAAAGGTTGCTGGACTATTTTAAAGATAGACCTCCTAAATCACGAGGAAACAGGAAAAAAGAAAGAAAAATAAACAAAAGTGAGATGAAAAACTAGCTCTTTCTTTCTAACATGATACTGCAGAAGGGAATAATCCATTTTGCTTTTGACTAATGTAATTATGTGATCCCATGAGAAATTGTTAGCATCCTATAATTTATGTCTCTGAAATGCATTTTCATAATGTGTTGCTGTTGCATTGTATTTAGTGTAACTAGTTTATCTCTGAGGATGGTACATATTCTGCCTGCCTTGAAGTTAATAGAAAATTGATTAGAAACTGGAAAGGCATCAGACTGATGATGTACAAAATATCATTACTTTAATAGGATGTGCTTCAAAGAGAAAGCTAAATTAGTCTTATATGCTCCTAAAACATAACTTTTGTATTTGGAATATACAGAAAATTTACCAAAACTGTGAAATATTTTAATCCAGAGGCTTTGTAAGACAACAAACAATATCTTCCTGGGTTTCCTTCTCTGCTCCTATTGAGTTGTTCACACATTACACTTCATTAAGTTTAGTCTTGGTTAACTAAGTAAAACACAACTGGCTAGATATGCACAACACCTTAAACCACCATGGTTTGCAAAAATCAATGGCTGGGTTCACACAAAGCACAAAGCACCTCTGCAAAGTAAATGAACTTTCGGCTTCTAATTAGCAAAGCAGCTTTTCATTTGGTAACAGCCACTTCTGCACAGGAGCAGCAGGAGTGAACCTGATCAACTCATCAAGAGAGATTGGCCCACCTCCTAGGACTTCCATAGGTGAGTCAAAAATGGGAAGATGGTGGCTACAACTTAGATTCTGTTAGTACAGAACACACTGAAGCAAAGAAGTTTAACTTATAAGTTACACATTCAGAATAGTCAACAATCAATACATGTGATGAATAACAGCAACAGACCAGATGAAACAAATCTGATGCTATGCTGAATAGTGATGTACAGTTAGGAGAGTAAACTGGTTTACTGCAGGGTAAAATAGTTGCTGCTTATGTATAGTTGACCACAACCAGCTGAACCACTACTTTTTAAAAGGCTATAAACATAAAATTGATTACATCTCTTTCATTGGAGGGCATTTATTGAGTATATACATCATTAACAATTACTCAAAAGTAATACCATCTCAACTACTTTGCCACATCCAGCAGGTAAGAAATATTTGTAATCAACATATTAAGCAAAGTACAAACAAAAAACAAAAACACAATGTTGCAACTAAAATTCCACATCTGTTTGGCTGGTTATCTATCTCCATTTGTGAATTGCTGAACACAGAGTGATTTTGTTGGAGTCACCTTTCCTTTTTCATCTGTGCTAGTTAAGTGAGGAACACGTTACTATTCTGCCAGGCTGATTGCACTCATTTCCAATGCCCATCACACTTTGCCTTGAATATCATATGCTTTCCAAGGTCATAATTTCTTTACTGCATGATTAGAAACAAGGGTAATTTATACAGTCAGCAGGATCAAGCAAGAGTGTTTTTTCTAGGCTGAACCATTTCAGGCTAGAGGTTGGGAACTACACTTAATGGTACTTCAAGAGAAGTAAGGCTTTTCACTTAATATGTCACTTGCAATATTTCCCTTAAGGTAACACATCCAGCAAAAGCTTTACTGGAAATAATCTCATAACTGGATGATTTGGGGCAAGCTACTGATCACAAATCAACCATCAACATGAGGTGACCATAAGCTAATCTATAAAAATAAATGCTTCCTTTATGAGTTATTAAGCTCATGACAGTTCCTAATGACAGTTCTCCCTAACTTGATTATGTTTATAAATGCAATTATCAATCCTTGCACTAACACCATCATTTTAACACTAAAAAAGGATGATGTTAATTATCACAGTTCTTTATAATAGCTTTGTTTATTTTATCTTAATTTCTGTTTTACTGGGAAAAAACTCAAAGAGGCAAAACAATATATAAAATAATATTTAAACCCAATCTAATAATTATGATGAACCACAATAGCTTATAAGAACATAAACATAAGATTTGTTCATTTGGCAAAGAAAATAAAAGTTTATTTCTACAACATCCCTTTCCCCACACCTTGTAAACATGACAGAGACCAAGTTCAGTTCCCCTCTTTGGGTCATCCTTTTTGACCCAAAGGAAATATTCATGCTCCTAAACAAACCCTCCTTAATCTTTTATGACCAAAAAGAAAGAATAGAAGAACCCACCTCAATCAAATAGGATGAAATCAACAAAAGGCAGCAAAGATCCAGCCCATGTAATCACCCAACTGAAGACCTAATAAGGAAATTACAGAAAAATAATAAATAGGCAAAAACCACAAGCATTTAATTCTAAATTGAGGGCACGCACCTCATCTTATCAATGTTCCATCACTCATTAGCATAGAATAATGGAATAATGGCCATTTTCAGCACTGCTGCTGCTTGGGTAAAGCATGGACTTTCTTAACAATACAAATGGCTGCATTTAGATAGACAAGAGCAATCTGGTTTTCTTCCTATAGTCCCAAAAGCCTGTCAATGAATCAGAGCCCTAGGATTTCCTTCTTAAGGTTCATAATCCCTGTAAAAGTCCTTACCTTTTTATTGTTCCTCTTCTTTTGCAAGCTGGAATCCAATGATTTATATTATATAGAAATGAAATCAGTTGGCAGTGTTGAAATATTTCTTCTCCTTCTCCTTCTTCCCTTTATGGACTGGCTTGGGGAAATTAGAATGCATCATGTCCTTCCAGCAACTTACTTGCCATATTTTATATAATTTGGGGTCTTAAAAGGTTTTCCTGAAGCTTTCTTACATTCAGCCTATTCTCGGTGTAATATGAAGAGATAACATGAATAATCTTTGTTTGTAACAGTGGTAGATGAAACTGGAAAAAAATATTAATCAGTATCGACACCACATTGTCATCCATGAATAAAGCTATAGGAACTTGATTTTTCAGTTCATTCTTATAGTTCACAGGGTTGCAAAACTGCACTATTTAGTGGCAAATTACTGATTTTCAGTGGCTTAATTTAAACAAAATGGAGTAAATCCTAATATAGGTGTATTAAATACTTAACTCACTCCAGGGGGTTAAACACTTCAGTTCTGCTCCTGTTAATGGCTATACTACATTAGTTTCATTCAATTATTCAATATAGTTCTGGTCTTTCTTTTTCTACTTCCTAAGTTTCAAGTTTTCCTAAGATTTGGTTAAATTCCAGCCAAGTCAAAAGCTTGTAGCTTTTCTGAGTTTATAGGTGCAGATAAATATACAACTTTTGATATCCAATATAGCAGAACAAATCCTTCCAAAAAGGTACAATGCAAGGAACATGTACAAAGCAGCTTTATTCAGATCATTAAAGCAGCTGGTATATAAAATTGTCATATTGTTCCTACCCATCAGGCTAGAGAATGAAGAAACAGCAGCAGATGGATATTTTCTTGGCTCTTGTAAAAAAAAAAATCAGATCTATTTGCAATGAAAAAAAATCACGTTAACACAAGGTTTGAAATTCTGTAGCTTACTGCATCTGTCCAAATTTCTGGGATATCAAACAGACAACTTAATAGTATTATGTGTGTATCTCACCTTTCTGTTCTAAATTAAATTCAAGCTAACTAACAGTGTAAAGGTAATGATATCAGTCAGGATCTTTTAACACACTGAGAGGCCTGTTCAACACCACTTTCTTCTCATTGCATTCTTTGTCTCTCTTTCCCTTTTGTCCACTCAAATCAATGGCCAGGTCAGTTGGATTATAAGTGAAAATCAAAATACTAAAATAATTCTTGGAACTAAACTTGTTGGATTATTTTTCAAGATTTGAAAGAAGAATATCCATCCATCTGATCACCACAAACACCAAGTCATATTTTGAATGGAGATGTTCTCTATGTGGGGAGTCTGGACCCTTTGCCAACCCCCAATCTTGAGATCAAGGTAGCAGTGCCAATTAACAGTTAATATAACATTTTAAACAAAATCCAATAGTGATGATGCAATGATGATTATTATGTAAAAGCTCCAGTAACAAAATAATATCAATAAATATTAAAATAGTGCAAAGAAGATTACAAAGGGTGAATAAGTCCTGTTTGTCTTTACATCCTCTATACAAAAACCCAAATACAATAACAATGAATGAAAATTAACTGTATTCCCATAATTCTAAAAAACCGTTGGTCCCCCTTCAACAATTTTTTCTTTCTTTCTTTCTTTTAACATGGTATACATGGAAATTGAAGAAAGTAGGTTCCTGGAGAAAAGATAGGATAAAAATCTAAATAGTAGATCAAGTAGTATTACTAAAAACAGTAATATATAAAACATGTCAAAGAATCCACGATAAGCACATTTAAAAAAGGTAATATGAATACTGAAATTATCAGACTCTTCAGAAAACTGAAAGCTCTTCTGCATACTTATTTTTTGCATGTTGGAATTGTGGAACTTGGATGCTCAGCCACATTTTCCTCCCCAATTGATACTTTCTAGCTCTCTCCAACTTCAGGACATCTAGTTATCTTCACAGATTTACAACACTCCAGTTTCTTAAAAGATTTACAATGATTTATTTTCCATGTCAGAAACAGTGTCATCATTACTCAGGCATCCAACTGTGCTTCAAGTTACGTGAATAAATCATCAAACTCCCAAGTCGATACCTCAATGAATTGCATCAAATTAAAAGCATTCCTATTTGATGCTTCTGCCTGTATTACTGAAGCTTTTGCTGTCTGAGTTCATAAAATTTCCACTAGGTAGTGGCCACAGCTATTCTAAGCAGTTCCAAAGAATCGATATCACACATATCTTGTCAGTTGATTTTTCCCCTCTTGCATTAAACTATCAACAATGACTCCAGTAGATTATTGCAATATTCACCTTCTCCAGGGTATCCTTAGTTATCATTTACTACAGGACATTACAAGGTCTACGAGATGGCATTTGCCTGGTCTTTCTCTGTCTAACCATGTCCCGGCCTTCTTTACTTTTCCTTTCCATTTAAGATATACAGTATGTAAACCAACCTTTAAGTTTTCATTCTGATTGATACTGTCCAGCCATACCTCTACTTTCCTAAGACAATGCAATATTTTAATTTAGTGGCAATTTACTAGCAATTTGTGCTAGGCCAATTTTAACAGATGTCAAGGTTTACTAATATTCCATTTATCTGTATAATTCAGCTAGAATTCAGTATCTAGTAATCTGAAAGACTGAACTTTCTATGAAAGACATATTTATCCAATATGTAACACACATAAACACACATATAGATAAACGCACCAGTACAGGGACAGAATAAATATCTAGACAGATGAACTTATAGTTTGTCATCCAGAAAAGAATGCTAAGCTTAATATTTAAAATCACCCAAACTACTAACAATAAAAAATTACTTTATCTTTCTGAATTCACAATAGAATGTTCTGTTTTTGCCCTTTTATTCTAACATCATAAATAATCACCTTTTAAAAAAGTATTTTATTATATTTTTATTTTATTATACATTTCAAACAAACCCCTAACAACAACAAACACACAAATACACCTGGACATTCTTATCATATACCTATACATAGATTTGTGCAAAATTAGTTGATTCAGAAGGATACCTTTCCATAGAAATCTGGAACATTCTTGCCTAGAATGATGTTTTTTGTTTCAAATAATATCTATTTTGACAACCAATGCACCATTTCGGCAATGGCAGAGAGATATATCTAGATTTGTGTGGCAAAGGAAAAAGCCAAGGGTTAAATACAAAGTCTTCCAAGATGCAAAGGAATGTGGAGAACTGGAACTGCCTGATCTGAAATTATATTTTGCATCCTGCTGTTTGGCTTGGATGAAAGAGTGGGTGCTGCTGAGAAATAAAAGAATTTTAGAACTAGAAGTACACAGTCTGAGGTTTGGATGGCATGGTTTTCTATGGTACAATAATGTTAATAGTAGTATAATAATGGAAGTAGTATAGTAGTAGTAGTATAATAATGTTATAATGATTTTAAAAATCACTATATTAGAAGTGCCATATTTAGAATATGGAATAGATATAAACACAGACTGTGCCTGAAAATGCCTTTATGGGTCTCAGCACAAGAAGCATTTTATACGAAAGAAACAGCACGTAGAGAGAAATGGTTAACCTATCAAGAGTCATTAGAACAAGAATAGGACTGGAGTATGGAGAATATAAGATGAAACCAAGAGAACAACTGGCTGCAAAGAGATTTAGTTTTCAGTGGTTTTCATGCACACAGTTAAGAGAAAGATTTAAAGTAAACAATAGGACATTTTGAATTGAGCAGTAGAAGACATGATTTGAGGTTGAATTATATACAAATGATGAACACGTAATTGCTAAAATGTATAAACTCTTGCTGAAATTTGAAATGGAGGAAGAACAAGTGAAACAGTGTATGATAAAATGGGCTAAGAAGTTATAACATATTGTTGGAAGTGGGAAAACATGAGGTTGAAAGGAGTGAAATTCATACTATGTTATAATTTAAAAGAGAATTTTTTATAAAATGGTGTACCATTGGTATATGACTCCTGAAAAATTATCTAGAATGTATAAAGCTAGTACAAATTTATGTTGGAAATGTGGACAACATGATGGGTTATTTTATCATGCCTGGGGGGCTTGACTGGTGATTTATGGATTTGATAATTAGAAAGGATAGATGATAGAAAGAAGGAAATTATGATGTGACCTTAGAAAGAGATGGTGAAATATAAATGTTTTTATAACTGCTGTTAAGAAGATCAGAAGCCACTTCCCTATTACTTTTTTCTTTTTTCCTTTTTCTTTCTTTTCTATTTCTTTTGCTTTGTTTCTTTTTCACTTTCTTTTTACTTTTCTCTATTCTTTTTACTTTTCTCTATTCTTTTACTCTTCAATTCAAAATTTGTATTGTTTTTTTTCTGGTGAAAACTTCTTTAATTAACATTATATTAATTAAAATTATAAATATAAATAAATCTGGAACACTTTGTTTCCCTCCATACTATGCTGAACCTCCTCCACATCATATTGTTCTAGGACATTGTTCTATTGTTCTATTGTTCCTGGGTTTGGTGCCCAGGAAAACGGAACAAGTTTCAGTTTAGAGGATTTACATCATTTTTTCAACCTGGAACTGCATGGCATAGAAAGAAACAGAAAATCTGACATCTGCTGGAAAGGTTTATTCATCAACAAATTTTAGAAAATGTTTGTGATGCAATTTATGGATAAAAATGCCAATAACGTTTACATTACTGAATATTATGTACAAAATCACATAGAAAATTAAGAAATTAACACAAAATATCTGCCATATTTATGTAGAAAACAGATCAAGATAATTTAAAATAATAGAATAAAAACCATATCTATTTGGTCCACAAATTCATAGGACTTTTCTTATGATTTTGTCCCTAGAATATGTAATCGGTTCTCATATTAAGAATCATAGATACTTTGAACATGGAATTATAAAATCTACTTCATTTGCAGCACTGAATATTTGATAAGAAATTTTATTTTTTAAAATTCCAAATAGAAAAGCAAGGGAAAAATATCCTCAACTAGTTGGGTAGTTTACATATAAATTTTATGAAAATCCTAATAACTCAGATTATATTTTCCAAATTTGATTGGGTGGCAGTGGGAATAGGCCACAGAAAATAAAAATAGGGTGGGGGATTCCTTTGCTTTCCCATATTCGTTTGAACTTCAGAAAGGATTCAGGCAAGAATACTAAGTCCCTTTCTCTCCTGTTTCATTTCCTTGTATATTATTGTCCGAACTCTTTCCATCCTTCCAGTTACTTTCATGGAAAATGAAATCATGAATCACAAAAATATGGGGAGATCACTTTCTAGCTTCTCTCATCAATGTATCATTTTTATATTAAAATTAGACTCCTTTCCTCTTTCTTTATGTTTGTGAATGGAGCTGATATATAATTAAATGCAGTACCAGTTTCATGTCAAGTTGGGCACTGAGTTACCTCTACCAAAGGAAACAGAATTTGGGTGAGAGCAATTTGTGTTACCAGTGTACATTTGATATCTACAATCAAACCTTAGATTGCTTTATTTTCACAAATGCTTTTCAATTACACAACACATTATTTATACTGGATTGAAGGCAATAGCTTATAGCTGAACAAAACAGACACAGATATTTTTTTTTCCTAATTCCTGTGGTGTTCTGAATTTCACTATCCCTCTGGGCTGTCACTTTTTATTAAATAATATTGCTTTGTGGGTATGATAATCCCTGTTTTATCAGCTTTAAGAGAAAAAGAGAGAGTGTATGTGTCTCTATCCAAGCCATTCACCACTTCAGAAGTGAAAAATAGCTCAGTTCAGATACTGTTCAGTTCCTGCACATGTGAAGAAATATCACACAGTTGTTGAAAAGCATGTGATCATATCCATTATTTCTCAGTAAGCTATATTTTATCAGTTATATCAAGTAAGGAACAGAGATAGTTGAAAAGCCATGACACTCCACTGAGATATTAGAAAATGAGATTTCACCTGGAGTCACAGACAAAACACCCAAGCAACAATTTCACTAGCTATTTTATCTATACATTGTGTGTGATTGACATACTGGGTGGACTGAAGTATTTGCCATACAGTCATGCCATTTATCAGTCCCTACATTTTATACTCACCAAAGTAAAGTTCTTGAAAAAAAATCTGCCTATAATTAGGAGACCTAATTATATTCCTTTTATTATTGACATTATAATCACAATCCAACAATGGGACATTAGAAATCAGGAATCCCTAAGTGATAAGCTGAAGACATGAATAATAATGTTACAAAGTAGAAATCCAGCACGGATATGATTATCACATGTACAATTACAGTACCACACTTCTGCACTGAAGTAATGATTCAGTTTATTGAACAGTGAACTCCTGTAGATCTCAAGCAATAAATTAATATACTTTAAGTCATACTAACAGACTTGGAGCAGTTGAAAGGCAGGTGGATTAGTCTTTGATATTGTCAAACAATATTTGATTCCCATGGTAATAGCTAATTTGCTATCATGAAGAATGAGGGACTCAATTTAAGATTATAGCATCTCATACCTAAGTAAAACCTTAGTTTTTAGGAGCAGGGTGATAATTTCTTGCACTGAAAAATGCAAATATTAAGGACATTAAAGATTTGTTTATGATGGGCAACGTATGTATACTACATAGTGAATGGTTTGCCAGGTGTGAAAATAATGTGTATGTTTCAGTGAGCTAGACTAGTGGATAGCACCAAGTCATGGTGCAATTCAATATCATTTTTATATGAAAATGTAGTACAGTGCTCTAAGAAACAAAATCTTTATAGATGCATTTATTTATTTGTAATTTCTAGGCCAACTTTCAGAAGATTAATCCTTCCAAGATGGCTTACAAAACACAGACATTGAAAGGCACAACTTAAGATGACAGAAGGTAAATGTTTTTCTTTCTTTTTTTTTTAAGCGTTGTAGCTAAAGAGCTTGATAGACCATACTGGTATAGGTAATCCTTGTTTAACAACCATTCATTCACCGACCATTCAAAGTTTCCATGGTGCTGGTCCTCTACCTTCTGGCTGTTGCAGCACCGCCATGGTCACATGAACAAAATTCAGGCCCACCTGCATTTACAATGGCCCTTCCTCCTGCCACCCCACCCCCCACTCTCAGCTGAACTTCTTTGTCATCTTTGCCTGCCTCCCCTCCTCTGGGCTCTCCATCCTGGCCACACACATGGAAGCACTGTATAAACATCCCGCAGGCTGGTAGGTGAGAGCTATGGGCAGGTGGGTTTGTACCATGCTGCATGCCACATGCCACTACTAGTCAGGTACTTTTGTGCACCAACCAGGGCTTTTTTTTGTGCAATGACCAGGGTCTCCTTTCATGAAAGAAGGACCTAGTCAGCATGTGAAAGAAGGACCCAGCCATCATGTGAAAGGAGGTCCCAGCTGGTATGCAAAAGGAGGCTACAGACAGGTTGCAAAGAAGGCCCTGGCCAGCAGTGTTGTGCAGTGCAGAGGGCGTGGTGATGGGAAGGGCTGGGTGGTGGCTGTTAGGTGGGCAGCCAAACAGGCAGAGATGAAGGGAGATAGGTGGATAAGGGAAGTTAAAATTGAGGCAGCCCCTTACCTTCTTCCAAGAATAGCTTGGATCCAGGTCAGTCCTTGCCTAACATCCGTGTGGGATTCACTTAATGACAGCAACTGGGATTGCTGGAACTGCCATCGCTAAGTGGAATGGTCATGTGGTGTTTCACTTAACGACCTTGTCACTTAACAAGGGAGTTGCCAGTCCCAATTAGTTTTGTTAAGTGAGGACTACCTGTAGTATGTTCTAGAAAAAGGGATGGTGTAGAAAATGCCTTTCCTGTTGTTCCTGCTAAGTAGGAAATTGGAATACAAGATCTTTGATCTCAGCTTTCTTTAGCCACGTTCAGGGCTAGCTGCATGTTTCTCACTGTGTAGCAGAACTGAGTATCTCATCTGTGGTTGATATTTGTGAAGTATTTAAAGGAGATACTAAGGTTTGCTAGGCACCAGGAAGCATTTTAACACGAGCCTGTCAAAAGACAAAGGTCCCATATAAAAAAAATGAAATGTTGATTGTTATAGATTTATATATTTTTGTATTAATTGTTAGAGTTATACCCTGCCTCACAAAGCAGCCTCTATTTTTGCTCCTGGCCAACACCTTTGTGAGGTAGATTAGGCAGAGAGATAACTCATTGACCTAAAGTCATGTAGAAATGGGTAGGGCTTGCCTTATGACACCACAACACTGCTCATCTTTCTTCCTTCTTGACCTTTCCTGGATGCTATTGTATACACTCACACAAACCTTTTTCCCCTGCTTCCCTGCCCAACATAAGCTCACCACAATCTCACAAGTTCCTCTCTATCTTAGTGTGTGAGGAAATTTAAGTTTTCTTTTTCTGTGATCTTGTTGTGTCTGCTTCTTCTTTGTTGTTGTTGTTGTTGTTTAGTCGTTAAGTCGTGTCCGACTCTTCGTGACCCCATGAACCATATTGCGCCAGGCCTTCCTGTCCTTC
>NW_006533796.1:95773-108148 GCF_000186305.1 Python bivittatus | reverse complement strand
TTTTATTTTATTTTATTTTATTTTATTTTATTTTATTTTATTTTATTTTATTATTTTAGGGTTTGTTTGTTTTTTTTAGTTTAACTTATTGTCTGTTTTTTCAGCATAGTCAACCCAACAGAGTTTGTTTAATTTAGGAAGAAATATAAAATGGAGAGTGGGAGTCTTATAAGAATAGAAATGTAATTTAAACTCATATTGTAATTACTGTAAAGACTTTATGCTGTGCAACCTTTTAAACAGTTAAATATATTACTCTGAGTTGTAAATATGGTGATTAGATAGTTTCAAATTTTGGTTTAGGACATTGTACTAATAATACTAAGTAAAATTAATCAATGTTTATGCCATACTTACTATAAACCAGAGATAATTTTTACTATCAAATAGTGAAACTGAGAGAATATATTCTCTCTCCCTTTGCTATTCTGTAGTCCATTGCCCAGGAAATATTTTACCAGCTCATCTAACTTCCTGTTGATTCTGAGTCATAGTTCAGTCCATGGAAGACAATTTCACATGGCAGTCCATGAAAGGAGAGAGAAGGAGATGGATTCAATGCCCTTGATCCGATTGCTATGTAATTTTAAGTTGAACCCTTATTCTGTCTTACTTGACTCTCAATTCAATGGCTGTTTGTAGCGTAACAGAATTATCTGAAACAATATCCTGCTTCACATTACTGATGGATAACCTGCTTCAGGTTATGAACCCCACTTAACGTTGTGGTAGTATAGCGGTTTTGGTTGAATCTCATTGAATTGAGATGTAAAAGATGCAATGCAAGGAGCTACTTTACACTGTCAAGTTGACAAATTAAGCCACATGCCTTCTGAATGTGATTTATGTATAAAATAATCAGCTTAATGCAGTATCTCTTATTTGTGATATAGTTTTATGGGAACGAAGAGTGGCATGCATATCTGAGTATTATGCAAATAAGCTTATTCATCTGATCCCATTATAGTCAGAGAGCTAGTACAAGAGACACTAAAGCATAGAGTATGACAATCTTTTAATCGTATGACTGGCTACTAATGAATATTTTTCCCCTGATTTATTTGCTCAGTGCATATAATATAAAATTAGAGAAGAGGAGAACTAGGAAACAGAGGAAACAGTGTCTGATTTAATGTATCTTTTATTAACTTTGCTTAACATAAGCTTGATCATTAAATACATTGTTTCAGATCTAGTTTCATAATATTAAATATTAATATTTTCAGGAGTTCTACTTATTTATTTTAGTATCATCCATGGTTGGAAGTAATTTCTTAAAAGCATAGCTGATTAATGTTTTTGATCCAGGGTGGTGTAGTGGCAAAAGTGTTGGACTAGGTATGAAGAGATCCAGGATCAAGTCTACTGTGAGCCATGAAAGATCATTGGGTGACTTTGATCTAGCCACTCTTTCTCAGCCCAATCTCTTACCTCACAGAGTTGTCACTGTGGGAAAATATAGGGATTGAGAGCTATCCATGCTACCTTCAGTTCCTGCATGAAAGGTGGGATATTAAAATGTCTTTTTCCCCTTAATACTTCATGCAGAATAATATAATGGTCCTTATACTTCATGGGCAAGTTCTGGGGAGTGGTGACTTTCTTTTGTAAAGAATATATCATTAAAAACGAACCTTCTCCTAAGCTATAAGCAGCTGTGATAAATATTTTTGAAGCACTGAGTTTTTATGTTTACTAAGAATCATGAGCTCTATGCATCATAGAGAAATTATGCTGAGGTGCACACAGTTCCATTGAAATTAATGAGCTTTTTATTACTGTGATTGCAATGACTCCCTAACGTGTGATGCATGCTGGAATAAAACTCAAACATTTTGCTGTGCAAACCCACAGATGCAGTGAACCTTTCCCCAAAGTTTTGTATTATTTATAAATGCTAATAATATTCAGAGAAATGCTTTTCTCATTAAAGCACATAATAAAGTAAAAAACAAACAGGACCAAAACTTTAGATTGCTCTAAGCTTAACTTACTACTAAGGGGAAAAAAGTGCTTGATTTAAGCTAACTTTGTTATAAACTACCCAAAAGTCAATCCAGACATAAGAAAGCTTGCCAGGTTACACATGTAATGTTAAGTGGGAGTAAATCTGCTTAATGTGACTTTGTGACTGTGGTGTACACTTAAAAGAAAGTATGAGAAAAGCTTCATTTCTATGAAAAATATAAATAAATAAATGAATAAGTACATTGTTTTTATTTATATGTTTATTTATTTACATAAATATTTGCCTACTTTTGGATTTTCTTGTCACTGTTGTCAGAGCTTTGTGTGGATCAAAATGATACAGAAAGAAAAAGATGTCACTGAATAAATAATATCAAAGATCTGTTTCATTTACTGGGCAAATAAAGTCACCCCACACACAATATTCCAGTGAGAAAAGAAAAATAGCTGCCCCTTTAGATTTATAAAGTGATTAAACCAAGTAATTTCATATAATTGGTGATTATACTCTGATACTGCTGTGTAACAAATTTGGTCCATTCCTTCATGGCAAATGGCTTCAAATTTTAGGGTTTTATACCATTAACTGCTCAGTTCTTACCACAACTTTCCTCTGTAATTTAGGTCTGAACTTTGACTTGGTCATTCCAAAACTTGGAATTTGTTTGCAAATACAAAATACAAAAGCTTGTATTTTAGGAGCTGTGTCTTGCTGCATAACCACTTGAGCTTCAGCTTCCTTCAGTGATGTCAAGTCTTCCTGGGCCTTCGGAAGAAGCAAAGCATCTACAAACCATAATTCTACCACTTCCACGCTTGACAGTTCTGTACGTGATTCTTGTGAAATGCAGTGCTTGGTTTCTGCCAGACATAACAAAACACACTTGTCTGAAAAGCTTCTTTTTTTTATTAATTGGTCCATGACCCAAGTATTCTGGAGGGTCATCCAGGTGCTTTTTCACAAACTGGAGATGTGCATCATATATATATATATGAATAGTCATTCCCTGAATGATTTTATTCTTTACTATTGGGAGTGACTTCAAAAGGATGCTAAATCCTCTCCATTTCAGGACTACATGTCTGACTATGGATTAGTGAAATGGTCATTAAATAGCTTTGTAAACTTTTCCAGACAGATAGGTATCAAGGGCTTTTTTACTACAGTCTTCAGAACTTTCTTTCATGTAGGATATGACTTGATTCTAGAATGCATGTGGTGCAAAATTCATTGTAATGAGGGGAAACAATGTTTGGGAGATTTATTTGGGCAGGGATGGCCCAAATCAGCCATGATTACTTAATGGATACACAACTACCCTAGTTGTCCATTTAATTGACTTGATTGGACAAGTATGTGTGTGTGTGATTATTTTTTCACACCTGAACATCATGTATTAGATGACTTCCTCTATGAAATAAATTAAGTGAGCAAGAAACTTTAAATTCATTTCTTCCCATAGACTCCCTTTATATATCAGTAAGACTACATGAAATTCTTGTTACATTCAGTGACAAGGATAGGAGTAATTCAGAAAATCTGAAAGGGCAATACTTTTTCACAGAACTCTAATATACAGTATTTCTGAAATATTTTGCAGTTTTTAACTTAAGCCAGTGCCCTGGCTATAGCAGTATTGAAGGAATATACATTACTATTGAAGAAAACATTCCTTGCAAGTTGTTCTATATATGTCTTGAATATATCTTGAGTATATTCTTTCCAATAATAAAAATATTGTATTTGTGTTTGATAGTTGATAAGAGATTGTGGAAAGCAGTGCTTTAAAAACATACTTTAATTAAAACATTTTTATTTTTAAAATGCATGAAAAATTGCTTTGGGTTACACTCAGGACTTTCATGATGATGACTAGTAAAGTTCCAAGCTTGTGGAATGATTGATACAATGGATTTATCATTGGATGAGCAAGAAATAATTATTAACATTGAATAAGCCTTTTTTTAAAAGTTAAAACTGCACAAAATAAATGTCTACCAGTATACAGTGAAATGCCATCAGTAACAAGAAGGATATGACAGACGTGAAGACTAGCAGAGACTTAGCACAATCTCTTGTGCTTAGCAGGGAAATTAGTACCAGCAGGTTAGAAAATCAATAAACAAGAAAGAAGTCACAGAGGAAAGTGAACCCCAAGACAGCAGTGGGGGCCCACCTTAGGCAGTGATATAGGTTTGTATACATATAGGGAGAATGAGTATATGTGAGAATTAAGCCCACTTATTAGCAGCTACCAATAGATAGAATTGATTGTATAGATCCATTTCAGTGTGATTTTGAAATAGATCATTTTATCTTGCTTGCTTGTTAACAATGTTAAGAGAAAAATCAAGACCATGGAATCTGATTTTTCATCGCCTTAGTTACTTTTAATATTGTAAAACCTTCTGGCTTACCTGGTGAATTGGAGGTGCCTGTTTTGCCCTGAAAACAAATCCAAAAATTAACTCTGTGAACTATTATTCCTTTGGGTGAAATCTTGCTCTTGTACTTTTCCATGTTTAGCACCTATAGTGTAGCTTCAATTTCAAAAACAAAAAACCTTCAAAAATTCTTGGGAGTAAATGCAAATATTAAGCGAGTATCAAGTACTGCTGAATCAGATAAAACAAATTATTGGAGACAGTGCATTAATTTGAAAAAGAGAGGCACTTGGCCGCAACAATATCAGTCAGAGCATTGAAGTGGACCACTTCATTTTGGCTGGACAGCCTAGCAGCTGCTCACAATAACTTGGCTTTGCTGAGCCTTCTGTCAAAAATAGGAACCACATTGTTTTGCAGGGCAGTCTCAAAGGAGACATTTCTACTGAAAGGAAGCATCCTTCAAGCATTGCACAATCTCTAGTAAATCCGTTGAAAGTACCCTTTTTTAAATGCTACTATCCCTACTATGCTTTTTTTTTTTTTTTTGTATACAACTTTCCTACATATACACTTTCTTAGACGTGATCTAAATGCATGCTTTATTGTGAAATGCTGGATTAGAAAGTGAGACACATGAGGCACACTGTATCTGTACTGTACCTTTATGATACTCCTATACTGTGCTCACACTCTTGATTCTAAGCCAGTTGAAGAAAATCCTGTTCAGGCTTTACACAGATTAAATTGTGTGTGTGTGTGTGTATACACACATACAAACACACATATATACACACACATACATACATACACACATACACACAAAGATAAAACATCAAGATGGACATCCATGCAGACACAGCAACCAGCTTTAAAATGAAATCCTTTCTTGACTACCCTATTTGTCTTTGATATCATCTACAGATACCTTTTTAATGAATAATTTTTATTAAAAGAATATTTTACAAAGATTTTAAAAACTACAGAAACATAGAAATAGAAAAGAAAAATATTATAAAAGGGTTAAAGAAAAAAGTGAATAACAAAAAGTAAGAAAAAGAAAGATATCTAAAGAAGCCAATTTTGATCTTTGCAAGTCTTTATATGTTAATGATTTGTCTTTGTCCACTGTTTCTCTTCTATAAAACAGTTCTTGAGCTTAGGCCAACAAAAGTATTTTCAGACATAGCCTGGGCTTGTATATACTCCATAGTATGGCATTCCTAAGATAATGATTTTTAAAATGTACATTTACTTTAACTTTATCATACCATAAGTAACCATGCCATCCAAACTCAGATTATGACTGTCTAATCTAAAAGTCTCTTATTTCTTAACAGCAGCCACTATTTCGTCCAAACCAAACAGCAGGCAGCAAAATACAATTTAAAACCAGGTAATCCCAGTCTTCCTCTTTCCTTTACAACTTGGAGGATCCCATAAAACATTTTTCAGCCTTTCAACTAAAATTGTTGTGAATATCTTATAATCATTATTCAGTAACGATATTGCTCTATACTTTTTTGGCAAAGTCAAATCCTGTCCTTTAGGAATTAATGCTATATGTCTCTCTGTCCAACTATCTGGTATCTTTCCATTACCTAAAATGGACTTTATCCTTTTTTGCAAAGGTAATAAAAGCTCATCTTCAAAATATTTATAAGAAGAAGCTGATAATCCATCTGGGTATCATCTAGAGATACCTTTACCAAGAATGTTGTAATAGCACAATGGAAGGTAACAGTTGGTTTCGGAATAAGTTCAAAATCTGGAAGAAATATTTTTTAAAAATGATAATTTGCTTTCACTGAGCTGCTACTTTTCCCTTGGCTTTTTAAAAAAGAAGTAGATTGGTGCGTGGTTTCATTGTTTTCCAGGCACTTGAAGTAGAAGGTTTTCAACCCGAGCTACCACTTTGAGTGGCCTAGAGCCAAGTTATTTGAGGGACCACCTCTCTCTGACAGTTTCTGCCTATCCAGTAAGATAGCATGCATGTATTCCCAGTCCCTTCCATTAAACCATGTCATCTATCAAAGACCTAGGCAGCGGGCACTGTGGTGCCTGCCCTATGGTACAGTATCCTTGAGAGGTTCATATCATTACCACCCTGATGACACTCTAAAAGTCTTTGAAGACCTGGCTGTTCTTTCAGGTGTTGTGGTAGGGTGAGTGTATAGCCCCTGTTGGTTTTCTTGACATATGGTTTATTTGTCTCCCCCCCGCCCCAGAACATAGATGATTCTTTTTTTGTCTCTGTCTCTTTATTGTATGATTTCATTATTCTTTAAAGTGTAAGCTGACCACAGTGGTCTGGAATCAGGCGGCCTCTAAATTGAATCAATTAATTTAATAAATAAATAACTGGAAAAATATGTTGAAATGATATATTTAAAATGTAGTTATTGTACCAGAATTCCTGGTAAATAGTTCTACAAAACATTAGAAATAAAGTACAGGGTCCTGTAATTGTTTTGTTTGCTTTTATTTGAAAGGATAAACATATGGCCCAAACAATGGAGTACATGTGTCAGAATTGGCAAGATGGTGAATTAAGCATTGCGATGCAAATTCTGAACCTGCACATGCAAAATGGGTGGGACTTGCATGTTCTGTTTTCCGTCCTGCTGATTTTTATGTCTCCCTGCACACACCACTGTGCCCACAGAATTAATGTTATTAACAACTTACAATGAATCATTTATCAACAAAGCTTAGCTATGACTGATTACAATGAATTATGGATACCAGTTATTGAAATACTTAGGTAGAATGTTTATATATGTATATGTATCAATGATACATATGCATATATAAACATCCATATGTATATGTATCCATGATACATTTGGGCTTTTAAAAAAGTTTTCTTTAGTTTTCTTTCTTCGTAACTTTATGTATTGTGTGTCTTTTTTTTATTTGTGTGTTTGTTTGTTCATGTGTACACAGCTCATAAAGGATGGGGGGAAATCCTGACAAAGGTAGCTCTGGAGGACATGATGTATCATGTTAACAATTGATTCAGCTGAGAAGATGTTCCTGTCTCTGTGAAGTATCTAATGAACTGCTAAGGTTAGCCTATAATGAAATAAATCACACCAGCCAAAACAGAGGAGCACCTGAGGCAATATAAAAGGAAAAAGAGTACTTTAAAGCAGGGTTCCTCAACTCCCAGAAGTCCACCCATCTTAAAGTTGCCAAGGTTGAGGAACCCTGCTTTAAACTCAAGAGTTTTCTGTGCTATGTTCATTGATGTTGTTTCTCAATTATGCTTTGTTGTTTTAATTGTTATAGCAGGTTTCACAGATCTTTACAGTGCAATGAAGGGAATGTATTTTCTAAGCATATTAAATTGCACCTTGATCTAGATTGATTTTCTATCAATATGAAATGCCCTGAGATTTCTTAAATTATCATTCAAAATTATTAATTATACTATATAAATTATACATTGATGTGCCTATTATTACTGTGTCTATTAATACATTTAAAAGAATCAAAATGAAATTGTTTTTCGATATATTTTAATATTAAATTGTGATTTTATGCATTTGCTGTGCAGAAATATATATGTGTGTGTGTGTGTGTGTGTGTGTGTGCATGCTGTGACCTAGAAATAATCCCATTGAGAGTGTTACAAAAGAAAACCAAACATTTTGGGGTGACTTATACTATATATTTGCATTTTTTTTTACTTTGTTTTTACTTTTTCTAACACATTGCTTTCATTTATTCATTGATTTATATGTCAGGACTAGGGAATGACTTTATACAGGAAATTGAGTTCATGCTTAAGTTTAAAAAAATAATATTGCACTCATGTAACAGCTTGCGGTGAGAATTCAAAGTATCAAATCCTAAAGATCTAGAGTGAGTATAATAAAGTATTTTTTTCTTATAACTTAATTGCCTAGATCGTTTTGATGCTTCAAGGCAATATTTGAGCAGCTGTGAATAAAAAAAAAATCATGTCCCCAGAGTACCACAATTCACAGTATAAGCATCTGTAGGAAAATAGAATCTGACTGAGTATATCACAGATCTGCTCCATTGTCTATCTCTTATTGAAAATGTTTTACACTGCAAATAATTCAAATAATTTTGAAAAATGGCCGATAACATAAATAAATTACTGTTTGGAGTTTCTATAAAATAAGAGCTGATAGATAGCATCCAATAACCTTAGAAATTTTCAAAGTTAGTGTCATGGTTTTCAATATTTCTTGGGAACAAAGACTATAAGCCATTCAAAAGTAGTATATTCATCCCATATTCATCCCATATTTTATTTGTCAAATAGAATTTTAAAGAAGGAATACTTTTTTAAACAAAGCTATAGAATAAGTTTATGCTTAAACCATAAAAAAATATGTGATGTAGTACAGTAACAGTTAAAACAGAATGCCCAGCAGCAGCATTTTAACAACAATTCTGGGTGAACAAATATTTCTTATCATGATCCCAAAAGCTTACTAGGCTTGGTGCCATCTATAATTAAACAAGGAAGGTGTTCCACAGCTTTGGTGTTTGTATTAAGAACATCATCTCTGTGACACCACAAAGGCAAATCCTCTGCAGATGCAGTAGTCTCATGAAGGCATCACCACATAGAGCTTACCTGACAGCAGAAGGTATTCTGTTCAACATCCACATCATATAATGTATAGTATTTGGGTATTATTGCAAGATTTAAGAAACTAAGTCCTAGTGCAATGTCTTCAAAACATACATTTGTTTCATAGTAGGTTAACTCCATCAACAGCACAGCAATAGCATTTTGCATTATTTGCAGCTTAGACATCAGCCTCATGGGTAACTCTATGTAGAACATATTGCATTTTGCTGTAGCTTCCTATTCTTATAAATCCGTATCCAAAACATAATCTGCAGTTGGAAAAGCAAATTTGGTTTTAGAACCTTTATCCCTTTTAATGTAAATCACTGCACAACACTAGTGTGAATCTTCAAAAGCCATGCTTTGTTTCATGAAATAGATACCACTTGTAGAACAGGGAATCTGTAGAACTGTCTAAAAATTAGTGCCTGGATGATGTTCAGCACATGCCAAGAGGCCTAAAAAATTATCAACATACAGCATGTATTGGAGGTGGCCATCTTGGAGTCCCTTTGACAGGCAATGGTTGTTCAAGATTTCTGTGGCATGAGACCTTACCACAGCTTTGGTGCTTCAAAACTTTTTTTTATTGAAAATCTAAGGGCTTAACCTATAATACAATTAATACTTTGTTGTCTTGCTGGTAAAGATAAGGATTATAATTCTCCATCTATTTAACGATAGGTATCTTTGAAATAAGAGAAGCTTTGTTCACGTGCAAGTGCTAACAAGACTGCACTTTAATGTAAGTATTCTTTAGAATCCTAATTTAGAGGAATCAATTTATATTTGCTGTTTAAAAATGGATTTTCTTCATGGTTGCAAATGCAACTAGAAATAAATATGGTAATTAAGTTCATTAAGACCTATCCAAACTCTACTTGTTCTCAGGTCACTGTAGTCACCTCCCATCCAAGCAATGCCTAAGAGAGTCTTCTCCCATAATCTCACCATCCTTCCTAATGTTACCATCAGTTGATGGTGATAATACATAGTAAATCACTTTCTCTGTCTGTCTCTCTCACTTTCTCTCTCCTCCCTCCCTCCTGGTATACTTGCTGTGGTGATGTCTTTTGCAACATAAAAGAGTTGTTAAATTACATTAAAATTAGGCTTGTTACTTGGGATGCATACTGCATGTGAGTGAATGCATGTGTGTGTGTGCACATGAATATGAAAATGCCATTAATAATTTCATTTTTTTGCCCACTTCAGGGTGCAGTACGTAGTTTCCACTTGCTTTTCTGATAGGTCAGGATTGGTATGACACTGAAGAAGTGTCTGTAATTGTTAATCTGACCCCTACTGCCAAGAACATTAAACCTGTCCAATCACACAGAATTTAAAAGTCAGGGAAGCTTAAGTTGATGTCCAAACTGCCTGAGGACAGCAGCACAGGGTCCTGCTAGTCGCATTCATTTAGCCCAAGAAACAGCAAAGTTAAGACTTGGTCATAGTAAAGTTGAGGGCTGACAAAATGAACAAAGCCCAGCATAACGTCAGCCTTGTTATCTCAAAGTCACTCTATTAGATTAAGAGTTTAATGAAGCATTACATTGTTTGACTGGCTACTCCGATCCCTGTGAAAGAGCCCATCACACCAGATTACCCACCCACCATTCTCCATATACAGACAGTATTAGATATTGTGTAATATAAGCTTGAGAAACAGTAGAGAAACTATCAAATCCACAAAGTGTCCTGGAACATCATAATAAAGCTCTTTGAAGCCACCTGATTTAATTCACTCTGTTGCATCCAGTCCCCGCTTTGAGTGACAAATGTGCAACGATGGAATTATTCAATCAAAGCTTCATCAAACTGAAGCATTCAGCTTTGCATTTCCCTATTGCTTATTAGTTTATTTATTTATGTCATTGTTATGTGCTCTATCTGACTATCCACCTTTCGAAGCAGGACAAATCTTTGATTTAATCCAGCAAAGTGTTTCTCCTGCTTTTAATTACTACGTGTCTTAGAACACTGATGCCTCTTCAGAAAATCGTCTATGAAAAGCCCACTAAATTATTTGATTGCTGTATTGGTGCCTGAGCAGAAAAGAAAGAAAAACATCCTAAAAACTTTCTACAATTTTCTCCTTCTTTTATACAGGAACCCCATTTTTTCAGTCTCAAAAAGATTTACAGCACCTGCTGCTTCCACAAAACTCTGTTACATCAAATATTGAAGAAAATACATAATCTATATTTTATAATAGGCCACATTTACCCTGCAGCTATCCATTAAAGATGACGAATTTTAATGTGTACCCACACTTCGGTTTCTCACTTCTTCTGATCACCATGTTTGACTGAAATCATAAAATGTCTATTTATTTTAGGGCTTTTGATGTTTTGTGTGTGTTGTGACTTATTAAATATGACTTGTCTCAGACAACATGTAAAAAGTAAACCAATAAAAAATCAGAATCCATATATGCATGCAAATGGAGGAAGTATTTGACTTTTTTTTATTAAGGGTTTTTATTACCTTTTAGAAACAGCTGTCAAAGAGGGAAAACTACAAAGACAGCTGAGCAAATATACATTCTGCTTTGTTTCAGACTTTTCCCATTTCCCTATATATCATTTTGCTAGGATGGGTTAACTATTTAATGTTAATTTTTACAATATCTGTAAAAATCTATATTGGGTTGTGGGTTTGTAGTTGCTGTTTTGGTTGCTTTTGCTCTGCAAAGTGACAACCATACCAAAAAAGCATGATTGTATAAGAGGGGAATCAATTTGCTTTGGAACCAACAGAGACTGGGAGTGTTCCTTCTCTCAACAGGAAGACAACTACTTTAAAATATATTTCTCTATTAAAAACTCTGGTTTGGGATGTTTAATTTAATTTATGTTTTGACATTGGGCTCTATGCTTCCATGGGCTTTTTGCTCATATAGCATGCAACTGTGCTTGGTTAGCTTGTCACTAACATCCTGGGCACATGTAAAGAAGGCAATTATATATTGCTTCTCAGATTATTCTGTGTTATTAAGAAAGGTTTTATAACACAGTAGCATAAGGTTCCAGGTCTGATCCCTAGCTTCTCTAAGAATGATAGGAGAACTGCTTGAAGAGGTGCTCCTTGTTCATGTAAACCCTACTGAACTAGATAACCATCTTGATGGAAGAGAGAATCTTATATTCCTAGATCAGTATTTTAAGCAAACCCACTTGAATTAGACTTCATAGTAATGTTTATATAAGGATAAACATCAGCTATATTTATGTTTTGCAATGCAGTTCAAAGAGGTCTATCTCGTCTTGTCTCGTGTCAGAAATGCAGGAACTGGGAAAGGGAAAATTATTAATCTAAATTAAAAAAATTAAAAACTTTAATAAAAGTATGGATTTAAATAATTCTTGCCCAATGCCGGGCCACATTGATGGCAAAAATATTTCCAG
>NW_006533796.1:47912-62054 GCF_000186305.1 Python bivittatus | reverse complement strand
TTTCTTTCTTTCTCTCTCTCTCTCTCTCTCTCTCTCTCTCTCTGCATATCTATCTATCTATCTATCTATCTATCTATCTATCTATCTATCTATCTATCTATCTATCTAGTTGCTAGGAGTCAAAAACAACCTGATGGGTACACATGCACACACACACACAAAATGAATATGTATATGTTTTTGCTTTTATGTCTTTTCTAGCCACCCAGAGTTATTTGATTCTCAGATGGGTGGCCATATAAATTTGCTAATAAATATAAATTTACTAATAAATAAACACATAGCCCAATAATCAAATTACTTATCATCATTGTTAAGTTATATGTCTTCAAAAAAATAGAATAAATAGAATAAGATTGGGCTTTGTGATACTTTACTTACTTGTGGAATGGGGTGCTTCAGCTGATATAATCAAATCTACAGATCAAATTAAGTATACTTAAAAACTATTAAAATGTTAAAACCTTGTCTTCCTTGGGTATAGTTATCATAACTAGCTTTCTAACTTTTGTGTCTTAAATCAACTAATAAGAATACTTGCAAAGTATTACTTCACTTTTCTATGCACAAGATTTTTCCATTTAAACATAATTTTATATAAAGATAATAAAACAGTTAATAAAATTCAAAGAGGGCAATTTATATGTGTTGTATTCACAATGTATAGTAAAACAAATTTGAGATTAGCAAACAAAGAAATAATGGAAATGGAATATGACTGCACTGATTTTCTTATATGCTTTATTTCCCTGGAGTTGATATTGTATTCAGAATATTTTAGAAAGATTCACTGCAAAGTTTACAGTATGGAGGGCAAATTACTAATTTAATATAAATGAATCACACAGTGACTATTATCTTTGAAGATTTTACTGTGATGAAAAAGCCACTCTATTAAATTCTTATTAATATTTTTGATATGCAACGGGAAGAGCTACTGAATTGGCATCAAATATCTGATGCAAGGTTCCAGAAAACAAAAATCAACCTTTATATATGAGATAAATTTGGAGACAAAAAAAACCCTATTTAATGTTAATTATGTTATTAGTTTGTGATGAAAGGGATAAACAACATGAACTTCATCATTTGGTCATACAGAAATATCAATGTGTAACTTTATAATTATCACATCTTCTAGTTAGTTAATTCTTGATTAAACCATAGATAAAATGTAAAGAAATCAAAAGCCTATATTATTTGCAGTTATGGAAAAAATTACATTATAAGAATGGTAACCAGAAATTATGCTGTTTATTTCTACTGATTATGCTAGGAACTCTATGGTAGGCCTGTTCTCTTGTCTAATCCATTTTTGTGTTAAGTCTTCATAAATGAATATTCTTGGACCATGATCACTTGGAGATTTGGACTATCCTGGAAAACACTGCCATTTTTCTTCCACTAGTTATTGAAGTTCGGGAACTATATTAAACAGATGTAGTTTGGAAATATCAGAAAAAATAGATACTAAATCTGAATATGTGGACTTTTTTAGGATATTAATCTTCTGTGAAATTTGATATGGACAGATTTGATCACCTCTTCCTAAATTAACATGAGAACAGGATTACAAATATCTACTAAGTTTTATCTTTTCTAAATTTCTGATTAGTTCATAGGGCAAAGCTACTAATGAAAACACATTTGTAATGGATTTTGGATTTTCAGAAATGTTTGGTTTTGGACCCTCTTGTTTTAATGAAAGACAAACCTTTTTCAGCTTATTTCAGTTCCTCATTAAAATATATATATATGTGAACTGATTCTGCCTTTCCATTTGAAATTGTTTAGAAAACTCAGTGGGTATCCCCAAGCCTTTGGAAGCTGAAAGGCTGCACTGCCAGTCAAAAAAAGGTTCCATGACATAAACAATGTGGTTGATCTACATTGCTAGTAATCTACCTGATGCTTTAGTATCAATCCTATAATAGGTAAGTTGCATTAACAATTAAATGCCCTCATGCCATTTACTGAGCATTTACTCTCATTCACTTTCTATGTCCATATTGGAAGGATTTATAATGATAGCTCATAGTCATAATGTTCCCCAAAAATTGCCCGTCATATTAAATTCTGAAGCTAAAAAGTCTGATCATTTCTATTTTTGCAGTGAAACTTAAATGTGAAGCATTGGACAATTAAGATCATGCCTAACACTGATAATTATTTTGACAATCAGAATTTAAAATTTGTAATAAGAGATTAATTATACTTGGTCCAATTTAAAAGATATTTCACAATCTTCATGCAACTTTTTTATTAAATATAGTTTTAGCACCAGTCTTTGTGTATTATAATAATTTGATAACCATTACTTTTATAAGAAAATCAGAAGCAATCCTTCTGATGATTGTTGTGAATGGCAATTTACAATCCTGTAGTTATGTATAACTTAGTCCTCTTTATGGGACAAAATATTGAAAGATACCTATGCTGTGTTCTCTGAGCATTTATCTTTTTTCCCAGACCTTATCTGTATGAATACTATTCATATAAATGTCTTAATTTTTCATTGTTCAAATGTCCCCTATATTTACATATTTACAGTATATTACATTATGCTTAGTTGTTATAATTTTGTATATACTTCTGCATTTTTCCTCTATTAGTTTATGGTGTTTCATAAATTGCAAGAGGTTTTAAGATAAGAATGGCCTATAAAAAACCATGCATATACACATTTGTATGTCAACTTATACATATTTGTATGCTCATTGTATCCTATAATTTATCCCAAACGTCCCTGTTATGTAAAATATAGCCTTTTTAAACTATAATTTTGCTATCAATTTTAGAGGGACATGTCTGTTGCTGTTATCACAATACGTATTTTCTTAATTATTTTTATATTTCCTCTAGTAACTGATATAGCATACATACTATTTTCTCCTCCAATTTTTCCCCACAACAACAATGTTTGGGGGTAGTTTGGCTGTACTAATAGAATCTTGCAAGTCCAATTGTGCTGTACCTCCTTCTCCTCCTAATAGTTCAGTGCACTGGGCAGAGGGAACCTGCCTGAGATGCTTCTGAATGTTATCTCATTATAGACTTAAAAGTGCTTCAGCTTCTTTTGGCTAGGAAACAGATCCTATATATCTCCATCAAGGCCCTTTTCCTTACTTCATATAGTCTGCTATTCTCAAACACATCATGGGCCCTGAAACTCTGAGATAGCTGCTTTGGTTAAATTGCATGCCGTGCCCCCTTGTAAAAATGGTCTTGATTGCTTTATGAAAAGACCACAGAGAAGGGTTTGTCCTAACCGAGGTTGGGGGGGGGGAGTGGGCAGACTATTCCAAAGCAAGAAGGCTGTAACTTAGACCAGTTTCCTGTTTCCCTCACTCTTAACTTATGGTAAGCGAAAGATTTTCAGCCTGCCATCTTGGCCTCCATAGGCAGGTAGGCTCTATATAGATTAGATAGTCCCAAAGGCAATAATGATGCAAGTAATAAATCATGTTGCATGTTACTACCACTTGTACTCAGAAGTCCATGTGGCAGAAACTAGCTCAGCTCTGAGAATTCTGTCCAGTTCTCAAAATTTCCAAATTCAAACCAATCCCCAATGAACTCACAAGAAATCATCCTGTCATTTCATCAGATTCTGATCAGTTAGCATTCAACTCCAAGTGAATGTGAGTTCATCTTCAAAGTGCATTTCAAACAAATCATAGCAGCCTGCTGGAAGAGCTTACACCTATTGCTCCCTTGCAGGGAGTGGGCAATCTTAAACAAGGCTACTGATTGGGAATCTGAAGACATGATAAGTACAGAGAAATACCTGAAGCTTTCAGTAAACCAAAATATCACACAAACAAATTAAAGTAAGTCCTGTATGCATCAAGAGTCCTACTTGGTAGGATTCCAGAAGTATCTCCCTGAAGCTGCTTCTAAAATCCTTTGGTTTGTCCTGTTGTGAGAACTCTACCACAGCTTCACCAGCATTCCTAAATTCTAACTTTGGAATTTAGATTCCTGAACTTCTAACGCAGCTATTAGTAGTGCTGTAAGATGCTTCAGGGGAACAGATGATTATTGAATGATTTAAGACTGAATATAAAGAAAATGTTAACATGTTTAGATAAGGATTTCTAACAATAGGCCTTAGTTGTTAGCATTCTTCAAATATTAGGAAATAATAATTATTATGTTATTAACATGTTAAAGTTTTAAGTGCTATAGCTTGTATTCTTCATTTAACACTTGCAAACAGATTGTTTAATGAACATTTTATTGAGGTTGGTGATTAATGACTTCTTTTGCACGTATCAAATTAATACTAGCATTCTTTCATATTTAGAAGTGCGGTATTCCAGTTATTTCAGTTATATTACTTTGTTACCTTACTTTCCATGTTTTCAAAGAATTTATTAGCAATTTCATGTATTATTAATTACCTATAAGGTATAGTGTAGATGCAAAAATTTCAGGAGCGCTATTCTGCTAATGATGGATAAGTGTCAAGCTAATTGCTTACAACAACTGTCATTCTGTAGTTTCTTCTAGATAAACTAATTGTTATATCAGGATAGGCTATTTAAGGCAAAGGATTTTAATGGATTCAAGAGGAAGAAACAAGTTTGAAGGAAGGCAAGAAAAAAATAAAAAGTTCATACAAATCACAGAAAAATACTGTTCAGCAAGATGGAATTATGTCAACAAAATCTGCAAAATAAATTAAAATTCAGAAGGAGACCTTTTTAGAAAATAAGGTGAAAATAGAACAGAATATGTTTTTTATAATGTTTTCTGTGTATGAAGAACTATTATTTAGTTATTCATTATTAGAATTAATAATTCTATTAATTATTAGAATACAACAGTTGCTAAGATTAGGGGCCTTTTTACCATGGCTTAAAGTGCTGTCCACAAGTCCTTCAGCTGGTGGAAAACTATACTAGCATAAAATTTATTGCTTCTTTTGCTGATCCCAATTATGACACATGAAGAGTGCTGCAAATAGGAACTGTCCTTGTTAATTGTAAGCAGAAAATGTTAAGAAAAGGGAATGGTAGATTCTTCCAGCTTTGTTTTCCTCTCTTTCCACCAAATGTCACCAGCTGTCAGGAAAATATCAACTAACCACTCTCCTTAACTGGCATGGAGTTGGAGTGTTTTGGCATATGGCTAAAATAGCAGGTTCAGCCATTTATCAAATATCACCCCATGATTTGCACAAGCTCCCGACAGCTGATTTCTGAGGTTGACAGAGGTGGTAGGACAAGGGCAAATGTCATTTCTTCCAGTTACCCTGCTACTTCTCCCAGCCTGGGGGTTGGTTGCCACAGCTGAGAGGGATGGTAGGAAAAATAGGAGCCACAATTTTTATTTGCAGGCATCTGTCAGGAAACTGAAGCTATAGCTTGCTATACAGTATCTTCCTCCAGAAACATGTCAGGCTACTCCTTTTATGCCATGGCATGGGATCTTTTGTGTCTTATCAGTAGAAAGCCATCAGTTTTAAACTTTAGCCTTAATCGTCAGCATGGATTGGACTAGATTTTTTCCCCCTGATGTTCTATGTATGCATCCAAACTAAATTTTCACTATCACTACTTAGGAAAACATAAACCTGTGCAACTGGTCAAATCATATCAAAATCAAATTACAAAAGAAAAATGCACTTGTTTATATTGGCTTTCCTTGCAGCTAACATGTATTGATTCAAACTTGTACACAGAGATATGTATGCATACATCCAGAGCAGGTGAGACACAGAGAGATGATAGCTACTGTTACCCTTTAGGTTGGGCTAGATCAAGAAGCAGCAGAGATTCCAGGAATGCTCTTTATTGTGGTAAGATAGAAAAGGAGAATCTTAAAATCTTGTTCAATTTTTCCACTGCTCCATCTTATACTACACAAAATCAAGGTGGAATTATTTTAAGTTGCTTTCTCCCACTTTCCTCTTTCTCAGGACTGTGTAATTTTTTCTGCAAGTCCCTTTCTTCTCTATCTTCAAGGTGAGCTCTACATTTCTTCACAGATACAGATAGAGTTACAGATAGAAGAGTTATAGAGAGATTGAGATGATAGCCAGACAGATAGAGACAAGTTTATATTTATTTTTCTCTGACAGCTATCATTGCTAGAATAGATCTGGAAAAAAACTGGCATCCCAAGAAGCTGCTGCCAGTCAATATTGACAGAGCTAAGAAAGCAGGGGACCAATGATTCTGTGCAGTGAACAGCCTGACTGAAGCATGCTATTACACATCCCACAATGGCTTCTCTGAATCTGTCAAAACCTGGATGATATTTTGAGCTGGGTTGCTAAGGATGTAAGTATCTGCAGCTGAAGGCTATTTGAAAGCATTTGTAGTGGGCATCTGGACTGCAGGAAAACCCATTTTATTCACTATTCAGATTACTCTTCAGGGCAGTTTGTTTCCTTTTCCATAACAGGTATTCTTGTTAGACATAAAAAAATTCACTGGGTGGAAAAGCTGCTATACAGAGATAGTTGAACCTACATGAGGTAGCCATGTGTATAGCAGTTCTCAGCCTTTTTCAACAAATCACTCAAAGAGATGTAGAATGGCAGCCATCCATTTTACGAGACACTTTAATTGAGTAGAAATATAAATGATAGAAGATCATGAAGCTACATTCACACAAGAGAAGAATGGGAACATAATAATTAACCTCCTTTTATGCAGAGCTTTTGAAATCTAGGACACTGTAGGACAAACTTTCCAATGAACAATTTGATCCACAACCCAGTCCTTTCAAAAAGCTTGGATTTAAACCAAATGAGTTCCAGTACCTTGCATAGGAATTAGCTTAATTTTGAATTCTTGGGCTTACCTGGTTAGTGGGTGAGGTTGTATGTGAGTGGGAATAATTTCTCTTCAGCTACGTTTGGACTGGAGCCACTATGCAAGAATTTAGATGTATAATTTCAAAGGCCAAACTGTCACTTGAGTGCCTCATTTCAACAGAAAGATAATGTGAGACAGGAGACTAACAATAAGGGCTGCAAAATGTAATTGAGACTGGAGGCAAAACTTAATTACCTAACTTGGAATTGGACCAAGGCATCAGTGATTAATACTCCACTCATATGGGAGCTACTACTGAGATCTTCAATAACTATACCACACATGAACAGAACCCACTGGCAAAATGCAAGGATATTAGTTTTCAGCTTGCTCTCAGAGGACAATTAAAGTATTGATTGGTAAACAACTACAACCACCTCTTTAAGTCAGTTGGCCTTCCATATAAGTATTCTAGCAAATTGAAATCCTACTTAATGAATGAATTAACTAATGTTGATATGATAGCTGGCATCTCTACGAGTATACTCAATACTAGCCATAACATTGCATAAAGAATCACTGTAAAACTCTGATAATGCAGATTATAAATATTACAGACTATATTATTTCACAACCCTATTTTCTATTTTTATCTGTTGTCCCCTGCTACCTTATCAAGCACTGAATAACCTAAATATGTTTATGCTTAATTATAATAAAAGGCTCATAAATGGAAATACAATTCATCTTCAAAAAGTGCCACTAAATTACCAAAGCCTCTTTCCTCACATATACTGTACTAATTAAGTCATGCTGAACATCAGCACTGATAACGATATAAGCATAGACTTGGAAGCTAATTATATTTAAATATAAATGCGCATTTGAAACGTATTTTGACTTCTTGTTTGAACAGAAAGTTCAATGTTGTGATGGAGCTTACAATGTTCTGCAGGTTTAAATCAACCATCTGCTGTCTCACCTCTAAAAGAGCTGTCTCATTTCCAGTTGAACTCATTCTACTGAAAGGATAGACTCAGAATTTTAAATCTGAGTGGATTCCCTTCAACTATGAAAATGGAAAACTATCTTGGAGGACTGGAAGCTGAGGATGCAGAAGATTCTCAAAGTACTTTAGTCTGAACCAATATTTTAGCTTGTGCAGCCACATGTAAATCTCATTGGAACTCAGACCAAACTCCAACCTTAACAAGGAAATGGATACACAGTGCAATAGCCTATCAAAGCCCTTAGAAGTTTTAACTGAACAATTTCAAAACAGAGCTCAATAATTTATTTACAAATCTGTATTCCATAAATAGATAGCTCAAGATCTTTGCTCTGTATACCTTACTGGCTGTCAAGATATATTTATTAACATTGTGAATTGCAAAACACAAAATACCATTTGCAAGTCTTCATAGATGGAATCTTTACTGGTTCTTTCCAGGATGTTGAAGCAGAAAAGGAAACCCCACGATATCTAAAGGGATTAGCCTGAATGATATTACTACTGACTATTTTCCAAGAATGATGATATAGAATTCCTTGAAAATACAATTACTTTTACTGATGATAAGTCCATTTGCCTTGTAGTAGAGCCCTGAAACACCATCTCAAACCTACTTTGAGGCGATGTAGAGAGGATGTCTGTATGAATTGTTTTCATACAGTAGAATTGAAGCAGGAATAGTGGCTAACAAGAAAAAGTGAATATCTGGTTTTGATAAGATTTGCACCAGCAACTTTACATAAGCTGAAAAAAATAAGTGCCAGAATTCAGCCCCACTTCCATTCTTTCTGAATAGGTATAGGGTTGATAGGTAAATGATACCTTTGAGAACCATGACAGACCTGCATGATATTCTTCTTATGAGAGAGACAACAGTCAATGGAAAAAGCCAACACTTTCTCTTTTAGCTTGTTTCTGGGTCTCAAATCAAATACTGCCTTCAGATTTGGAGACAACATCTAATTTTCCCAGGAATGGGTGGAGGAATAAACAATGATGTGGCACAGATCTACCTTCTCTGAAGTCATCTCCTTCCTCAGCTAAGATATTCTGTTGCAATAGTCATTTTATAAATATAGTATAAAGTGTATGGCATATAACTTACTTAAGATGCTAAAGTGACTGGACAGTATTTGGATGGACTATTTTTGTTACCTCTTTTGAATAGTAGGAAAGTGATGGAATTGCACTACTCTACTGGTATCTGGTGTGCAATTAATATTGTAGTAGTTCTGCTCAGATTAACTCATCTTTTTTGTTTGTTTGTTTGTTTGTTTTTGTTTAACTGAGAATAAGTTTGGTGGACTCTTTGATTGACACAGGGGTCCAATTAGTACTGCTTTCAAGGCAGACATCCAATGCTAAGAAGTAACTAGTTGTGACGGAATGTATCTATGAGAAGGAGAGTGATCTGGAGATCAAGGATTTTGGGAAGGAGGGGGTGTATTCCAGGAGGGGGGAGGGGGCAAGAGACAGCATAGTCTGCAGAAGGAGCATGGGAAGTTAAAGAGGTTCAGGATAGTCACTCCCTAGAATCTCACCCGGTATATCCACTAGTTGCTGTAGTATAGATTTAGTTTGGCAAGATTTTGTCTATAAGGTGTAAGCTAATAAATGAACTGGACTGGACTGTTTCATTGTTGTTCTTGGGCTGGGCCTGACACTAGTGTTCTCACTGAATAGAACATGGAAATATTTAACCTGTACCTTAGGGGACATGACATTACAAAACCTTTAAGGAAAGCAGGTGAGACAAAGTACAGGGAGTTCCTGGGTAAAGAACACCCAGGTTACAGACCCATAGTTAAGAATGGAGCCTATTGTAGAAAATTAGAGTTAAATGCACAATGATTTGAGTTAAATACACAATAGTTTGAGTTCATTATACAATACTACTTACAGTATATAGTATTATACAATAATACTGTTCTGGCTTACACACAAATTCAACTTAAGGACAGACCTTGGGAACAGAACCCATTCTTAAACTGAGGACTACCTGTACTACCACCTTATTTATTTATTTGTTTGTTTGTTTATTCTTATTTGAGAATAAGGCTCTTATCTGAGCCTTTTTTAAAAAACAATTTTCCTTTTGAGCACCTTTTTTTTCCATTTTAGAAGAACCTTATCTATGTTTCCTTATTTAGTGCAATGCCTCAAGAGTTACTTAATCTTTTGACTATTTTTTTATGAGCTACAACATAATTTCAGTCAAACTAAACCTTACAGCAATACTCTGGACCAGAGTTCATTCTGGAAGTTTTAACCAAAACATCTTGCAGAGTATAAATTAATAACTGAAAATTGTTAGCCATACTGTATTAGTAGACAATCCATTGAAGATGCTGTTTATTTATTTATTTATTTATTTATTTATTACAGGCAAAACAGATTGCCCATTTTATGTACCATAACTTTTGTTTTATTGGAAACAATACAAATATAAAAGAAGCAATAAAACAGCATCGCCCCCACAAACCACCTCCAGTGCCCTAAAACAACACTCCCCAATATAGTAAGTTTATTGTCATCACAGATCATAGCATATAGTGTGCCATAAATAACAGTAAAATAGTCAGATTGTATAATAAAGTAAAAAGAGAGTATTAGATGTAAAAGTTTAAATGAAAAGAGAGCAAATGTAGCAACTTTATTGCTAACAGTTGGAAACGTGTGTGCAAGAAGATAGTTCAATTTTTCAAGGTTAAAACCCTTGAATTTACCTGCCATCATTCATCCGTCCATTCATTCATTCATCATATTTATATAGCCGCCCATCTCACACAAAGTGACCCTGGGTGGTGTACAACAGTTAAAAAAATAAATACATAAAAACAATTACACATAAAAAACTGGTTTGGTCCTGATCTCCTTGTAAATGGGGCAGTAGAGGTCATAATGGATAATGTCCTGCACTTGACCAACACCACAAGGACTGAGATTATGTTCAAAAGGAAGCTTACAAAATCTCCCTTTGAGATATGCAGAGGGCATGGTCTGCAGGTGAAAGGATGCTAAAAGCCCTTCTTAGTGAAGCACTGGTTATATTAACCAGATACTAGAGAGGCTTCTGGGTTTTTTATAATGATGGTACCAAGATGAAAATTTGGATGATAGTACTACAGTGACATGTTTATTGGCATCCCTTTCAAAAAGCCTATCTCTAATATTTTCTCTGTTCTGAGAGCTAAATTCTCCCAAAGGTGGTAGGGAATACATTTGTAGCATGGGTGATAAAAGTTTGGTCCACTAATTCCCAACAATGTAATAGAGAAAACAGAGTTTGGCAAGATGGGATTCTTGAAGGCTTTCTAGCTTCTTATAGTGCCCCAACAATGCAAGATGTATTCTAACAGCGATGACCCTACCTACATACATCCTTAAAAGGCAGTGAGGGTGCCCTAGGGGAGGCCCAAAAACTTCCTAGTGATGTTGTTTTGGACAACTTTCAATTGGGAAATAACTTTCTCATCCCATCCTCAGATCTCAGCCTCATACAACATCTGGGCTATCACCTTGCTTTGGAATATTTTAAGTATGGGGGCTACCAGTTTCCCTCCTTTGGAATAGAAAATTTTCAGAATAGCACCCACTGTATGCTGGGCAGTGGCTAAGAGAGTAGTTAAATGTGTTTTCCATAAAAGGGGCTTATGAAAGGTGATGCCAAGGTATTTAAAAGAGAAGCATTTATTTGTTGGGCATTCATTGTCAATCTGTGTTTAATATTACTTCTGCAGAAGACTGCCACCTTTGTTTAATTATAATTTATCTTCAGTTTTTCCCTGTACTCCTGGATCTGGGTTTTGTCCAGGGCAATGGCATTGACACTCACCAGACCCTGTCTGCCCTTTCCAGCTGGTGTACGGTCTCTGGGTGTTGGACTTGGGTTGGGTATCTGATGACTGGCAGGGCATACATGTTGATGAGATGGATCTTGTTCTTCCCATTGAGCTCGCTCTTCAGCACCTGTCTTATCTTTTGGTGTACTTGGATGTTGCTGTCTTTCTTGCCTCCTCAACGTGGTTCCCATGTGACTGTGGGATACCAAGGCACTTGTAGCTGATCTGTATGTCTGTTATGTGGCCCGCTGGTAGTTCCCCCATCAGTCTTAACTTTTTCCTTTTTACTACCATCTGGCCACACTTCTCCAGTCCAAGTGACATCCCAATGTCTTCACTGTAGATCCGTGGCATGTGGATCAGTGAGACAATGTTTCATTCGCTCTTGGCATATAGCTTAATGTCATCCATGTAGAGGAAGTAGCTGATGGTAGTTCCACTCTTGAATTTGTATTCATATCCAGTCCTTGTGATTATCTGGCTGAGGAGGTAAAAGCCTATGCAACAAAGCAGGAGGGATAGGGCATCACCTTAGTTTTATGTTGCACTCGATGGCCACTTGTGGAAGCTGTCTTGAGTTGACTTCCAGTGTTGTCTTCCACAGTCCCATTGAGTTCTTGAGGAAAGTCCTTAGTGTCCTGTTGACTTTATATAGTGCCAGGCTTTCAGAGATCCATGTGTGTGGCATTGAGTTATAGGCTTTCCTATAGTCAATCCAGGTTGTGCCTTGGTCTGTCTAGACCTTAAGTCTTAGGCGACTGCTCTATGAGAAACTGGTGTTTTGAGCCTCTGGTGTTGTTCCCAATGCCTTTTGAGCTGTGCTCATGTACTGGCCCATGTGGTCCTGTAGCTTGGCCTGATAGGATTTCCATGTTGTGGGGAGGCAGGTTATTGGACAGTAGTTGGATGGTGCTGTTCCCTTGTGGGGGTCTTCAGCACTGTCCTTCCTTGTGTTAGACAGTCTGTATGTGAGCCTGCTGCTAGCAGCTGGTTCATCTGTGCCACTAGGTATTCATGAACTGCTGTTAGTTTCTTCAACCAGTAGGTATGGATCATGTCTGGGCCAGGTGCTGTCCAGCATTTCATCTTCTTGACCTACTTTGGATGTCTGCTACTATGATGGGACTGATTCCTGTTCTGGGACATTGCTGTGGTCTGCCCTCAGGTCCTTCAGCCAGTTTGCACTGGTGACTCCCCTTTCTCCCATACTGTTCAGTTTCTGCTGTTGGTGGCTCTGCTGTTACTGTGTTGTTGCACTGCAGTTGGGAGTACACCTTGGATGGTTCTTTGGAGAACAGGGAATTTATCTTCTTGGCCTCTGCTTCTCTAGTGTGTCTCCTTAGCCTGGGAGCAAGTGCTGTGAGCCTTTGTTTAGCAGTCTGTAGAGCTTCAGATGGAGTCAGGCTGTCAGGCCCAGCCCACAAATGACAATGAGGCAGTCCAGTCCAGTATAGTTCCTTTATTAGCTTGCACCTAATAGACAGAATCTTGCCAGACTAAACCTATGCTAAAGCAACTAGCAGCTGAGACTCTAGGGAGGGGCCAGTCTCAGCTTCTTCACCTTCTCACGGTCCTGCTGCGGGCTGAGGATTGGATGGTTCTTTGGAGAACAGGGAATTTATCTTCTTGGCCTCTGCTTCTCTAGTGTGTCTCCTTAGCCTGGGAGCAAGTGCTGTGAGCCTTTGTTTAGCAGTCTGTAGAGCTTCAGATGGAGTCAGGCTGTCAGGCCCAGCCCACAAATGACAATGAGGCAGTCCAGTCCAGTATAGTTCCTTTATTAGCTTGCACCTAATAGACAGAATCTTGCCAGACTAAACCTATGCTAAAGCAACTAGCAGCTGAGACTCTAGGGAGGGGCCAGTCTCAGCTTCTTCACCTTCTCACGGTCCTGCTGCGGGCTGAGGAAGCGCTTGCTGAGGAATGCTCCCTTTCCCTCCTGATAACCTTGATCCTGCATTCCAGTATCCTCCTTGCACATGCGTTCCATTACACAGGCCCTTGTATTTTTCAGTAGCTAAGCCTTATCCTTAATCTCCATACCCTCCTGTAGTTCCACCAGCTTCTTTCCAAGTTTCCTTGATCTTAGCCTTCAACCTCATTTTCCAGGGGAGGTATGTACTGCTGTTCTTCTTGATCGTGAGCCAAGCATCTCCAGGATTACAGCAGCTGTAGTATATACCAGTTCATTGGTTTGACTTATGGTGGTAGTAGGGATTGTTGTGAGGGTTATATGGCATCTTCTAGCATACTATCTGATGGTACTTCTCCACTGACCCTTGGTAATCAGTGTTGAGGGTTGACTGTAGCTAGTTTATCCATGATCTTATGCTTCATATCAGCTGTTGTGCTATGTAATGGAGCGGGTGGCAGTGACGTTCCGGCGTCAGGTGTTGGCTGCACATCCAGTTGTTCCTTTGGGTCTTCTTGAGTCCAGGATGTAATGTGTAGTTGGTCTATCTCAAGTTGTGACAGCAGCTTCTTCTTCACCATGTGAAGTGTTAGGTGTTCTCTCCATCCTTAG
>NW_006533796.1:17713-47902 GCF_000186305.1 Python bivittatus | reverse complement strand
GTGTGTGTGTGTGTGTCTATCTATCTATCTATCTATCTATCTATCTATCTATCTATCTATCCATCCTGATCCTAATTGCTTTGTCTGAACCAATAAAGAGTATGGAAACATCTGCAACCCTAGTAGATCATCTCTTCCTCCTTTCCTTTTCTAGATGAGGATTATCTTGACTCCTGAGGGTCTGATTACACTCAAGGTCTCCTATTTATAGCTTTGTGATTAACAAAAGATGGTCACTATGTAGGCTACCAACTGAAAAAGGAAGTCATATTAGAAGACAGGTAGATAAAACATTTAAAAAAATAGTGCTGAAAGTGCCCCTGTTCCAATAAATGAGCACTCCCCCATAGTTCTCAGCTTAAAAATATAATAACTGGAAACTGATTCCCCAATCTCCCAAAGCACATTCGAGTGCAGATTTAGTTATGCATATTTCAAACCACGTAAAATGATAATGTCGCACTGATATATTGAGTAATAGCAAACTGCCATCTATCATGTGTTTGCATGATTCAGGAAAACCAGTGGCAAATTATTGCTAGATGAAAAAGAGAATGAGAGATACATTCACTGTTGTCTTTGACATTATGAAACAATTTCAGGGAAGCATTTTGGACAGAAAACTATATTACTTATCGTACAGAAGGAAAAGAATAATAAACAATCATTTCAAGATGGAATTGTAAGAGTAATGAGACAACTGGATAACACAGTCCACTGCCTCAACTTTAGATAAATGCAGATGTGGGTGCCATATGTCATAGACCCATTTCACTATGAAATAACTTATTATCTGCTTGAATTATCCACAATCAATTTCCAATCTGATAGTAGGTTGGGGTATACCAAACCAAACAGATTCCTAAGGAGCAAACTGCTTTTAAAATAATGGTTTCTCTGATTGATTTATATTTTTCACTTAGATATTAATTTATTTTTCTTCCAAGCATTTTTCCCATATGTGCAGGGTCTGCTTTTTTCGGGTCACAGTGACAGGAATTGACTGACTGGTTTGTCACCCACACCTGCCATCATGGGCTGAGAGAGCATGATTGGCCCAAAGTCACCCAGCCGGCTTTCATGCCAAAGGTGGAACTAGAATCCATGGTCTCCTGCTTTCTAGCCTGGTGCCTTAACCACTAGGCCAAACTGGCTTTCTAAACTTACTTAGCTATTAAATATGGCTTTAAATATGCTTTAAAAATGATGCTTCAGTTGAAAAGCTATATCCTTCTCATCTCATTTTTAAACCATTGCACGTTTGTTTAGAGGAAGTGTGGGGAATATGTTAAAACATTGTCTGTTCCTGTTCATGGAAGCCAGCCAGCCAGCCAGCCTTGTCTCTTTTCAGGGTACTCTATTCTCCTTTCTTTCCCTTTCATTCATTGTATCAAACTTCATTATGCCATTGGAGAGGACTACCCTGTTGTTATTGCTGTTGTTGTTTTTACTCTCCTTCCTAAAGACCTTTTGTATTTCTGGAATCACAGAGTATCTCTAGTCATGCTAGTATTTCCCTCTAGTGCTGTTTTGGCTATTTAAGCATTCACATCAACCAATGAACTTTAGAAACAGGTGAAATGCCATATTCCTAGAGATTGACAACACATGCTAATAATTAATCCTGTGGATATTGGCAGTGTATTATAGATTTGGGCCCATACCGGTTTTTCCACATCTCCCATTGTTATCAGGCTTCAAAATGAACTAAATGAAGGGCTTTGAACCTCACAGGGTGCAGTATCTCTTTGCTATTTGTTAAAGCAAACAGTTTCTCACCCTCCCTCCTCAGCTGCCACATGAATCTGAAAAAAAAAAGAAAGAAAGAAAGAAATGCCATTTCTAAGAGTAACCTTAGCTTTAATGTATATAATTCTTCAAGGAGCAATGCTTTTCTTGGCTCACATGGAACTTGAAAGAAAAAGCAGTCCAATTTAATGAAGTTGCTGTATTTGTATGAAGTTTAAAGCACTTCTTCCAAATCATTTTAAGTCTGCACTACCTTAATGATCACCACATTTCCAAGGGCTGTGTGAATCCTTTTGTCATTGTCAATGAATATCAAACTACAGTAGACTTATTGGATCCATTCTTAGTCAAATTTCAAGTAGATTCACGATTCAACTTAGGTCATGATCAAAGTCAGTGCCAGTGATTTCATTGGGTCTATTTTCAGTATTGCAGAGTCTAGATCTAATATACTGATATTGCCTGGCTTTTTTCAACACAGTGTTGACACCATAGTAATACAAAATGGGAAATGTAAAAATCAAAATACTCTTATGCAGGTGGGCTCACAATGAAACTATTCACTTAGCTGGTTTATAGCTACAGCATTAAGAAGAAATGTGGATGACAAAAAATAATCTGCTGAAAGTAAGAGATGGGTGTTACATGTTATAAAGAGCTTTATATAAAATAATATCTCCTAATAGACAGTACCATGTGTACTGATCCTGCAATTTGGTAGTGGATCAGTAGAGATCAGTTCAGGTATCACCAGGCATGATGTGTGGAACCAGAAATCAGTGATTTGCGCTGAGCTGGACATCCAGTGTAAAATTATTCATGTTATTTTTCATTGCTAGGATTGCTTAAAGAGGAAATAAGATTCACACTTTTCCAGACAATGCTGCAGTTGAGTAATTCTTAAGCATATTTCCCTTTAAAAAATATTGCAATTGCCTTATTTTATTATCTGCTTATTTTGATTGCAAAAAAGGAGAGGGAGAGGGAGATATACCTACATAAATACACATGCATACACATACGTATGCAAAAATGTGGGTGTGTGTATCTGTGCATCCATCTATCTACCCATTTCAGGGCTTCTTTCCTCTCCCAACTATAGGAATTGTTGCCCAAAAGTGAGTTGTTTTTGAAGAATGACATGTTTCTTCATCTTTTTCTAACAAGAAACCTAAGATATTTTATCCTTCTGTAATCCTCAAAATGCTTCACATTCAGGGCAGATTCTAGCTCACTGAAGTGCATGCCATTTTAGCCTTGAGATTTTTTTTAAAAAAAGGAGAGTCAACAGTTTATCACAAGACATCCAAAGTAAATAACTGTAGATTTGGGATTACTGAATGTTATGGATAGATAATGTCTGTAACTTTTAGGATAATTATAGGCAACATCCTTCAGGAAAGCAAAACGATAAAATTATATTCATAGACAGTTTGGTAAAGGCATTATGGGCAGGAAGACTATGTTTTGTTCATCTTCAGGGGTATTACAGGCTCTAGTGGATGCCTATAATACACACTTTATTTATTTTATTTATTCAACCTTGACACTGCCTAACTCCAAACTGATTATGGGTGAATAAACATAAGAACAAACAAAAAATATACAAAAAGCATATGACAGTAGCAATGTTATCCTAGTCCATATTGTGCTGCCTAGTTCAACTGATAAAAAGACTGCTGGATTCAGAGGAGAGCAACAGATACACACACACACACACACACACACACACACACACATATATAACAAAAAATTGGTCATCAAGTCAGTCTCAGTGTTTGCACTGTGGAGATGAAAAGGAGCTATAAAATTCACAAATACAAATAACTAATTCTATCCAGTTGTAGAATTGGATAGTCCAATCACAGTCCCTTAATATCTTTCTGAGCAACAGATACACACACACACACACACACACATATATAACAAAAAATTGGTCATCAAGTCAGTCTCAGTGTTTGCACTGTGGAGATAAAAAGGAGCTATAAAATTCACAAATCCAAATAACTAATTCTATCCAGTTGTAGAATTGGATAGTCCAATCACAGTCCCTTAATATCTTTCTGAAAATCAGTGCTAAGAGTGCATCAAAGCAATTAAGGGCAAACTGAGTCATTGGATTATCAGGCAAGAGTTAATAATTCAAGCAATGGTAAATTTTGAAGTAATGCCACTTGAAAGCAAATCCATAGCCATGCCTCAGAGTAGTATTATTTATCTGCATAGAACTCTCTCTCTCTCTCTCTCTCTCTTTCTCTCTGCATGTATGTACACCCACACACACATTCTCATATATTTTTGCAATTTCTCATTATTAATTTCACACACACACACACACACACACACACACATACACACACACATTATATATAAATATAATTTTCAATTATGGTAATATATAGACATAAAAATAAAACAATTCCTTCCCCAAAATCACATTACAGAAATTCTATGTTTAGCTATTTGGAAGCAGTACAGCTTATTTTTGTCTACCTAGGTTTAGTATGCCAACCATATTGACATTTTAACTTAGGACCCTCAGTCTTTAACTCTATGCAAACAGCCTCACAAAGAGGCATAGCCAATTAAAAGTGCTGCATAAAGTAGAAATACCATCAGATAAAAGAAAATAAATTTCCAGGGTGGGGATGAATGGAAGACTGTCTATTTGGCTGTTACTAATTATTTGTCTGCCTTTATGATAGTATCCAGCAGATTCAATGGTAATACAAAAATAAATCATTATCAATTCACTTTTCAAAGCAAGGAAGGTCTGTCATATATCTGGTGCTTTGCATATGACATTGTTCTATTCTGAAAATGTCATGGGATTACAGTACTCTGTATTTTCTTATTCTACTAGACTACTTAACACAAATAAAGCTACAAATTGTGTAAATGATAGTGCCCTATATTAGATTAATAAATGATGGCTCCAGAATTTATGCTTATTTTGTCTGTTAAGTAAATAAAAATATTGAGGAAACAGCACAGGTTGAGTTGGCTAGTTTGAACGATCTGAAATATAGTTATCCAGACTAGATTCTGATAATTCATTCTGTATCAAAGATAATTTTATGATCTGATTTTATGTTTGAGAATACTTCCTGGTACAGATTATCCTAGTTCAAGGTCATGACTGGTAGGTCATGATGACTGAAGGGGCTAAGTATATCAATATCCACTAAAGCTATAAAAATGGAGTTTGAGGAGTTTGGGATACAGATCAAGTGGCTAGAAGATAAGCAAAAAAGGCTTACTTATGCATTTCATGGAGATCAGCATTTTCAATTTACAGGTAGTCCTCGTTGAACAACCGCTTGTTCAGCGAATATTCAAAGTTACGATGGCACTGAATGAGGGGGGTCTTACAACAGATCCTTGTAGTTGCAGCCATTGCAGCGTCCCTGTGGTCATGTGATCACAATTCAGGCACTTGGCAACTGGCTTGTAATTCTGACATTGCAGCATCCCGCAGTCCCATGCCACCATTTGTGACCTTCACTGCTGACTTCTGATAAGCAAAGTCAATGGGGAAGCCAGCAGGAGGCCTCAAATGGCGATCACATGGCCCTGGGGCACTGTGACCATGCAGGATTCATCTAACAGTGGCAACTGGGGCTGCTGCAACTGCCATCATAAGTCTGCATGGGCATATGATGTCACGCTTTACAACCGCATTGCCTAGCAATGGAGTTGCTGGTCCCAAGTTCCATTGTTAAGCAAGGCTACCTGTATATATATTTTCAAAAATTTTATTAAGTCAGAGGAACCACAGTTCCAAATTCTGGCAACTCTAGAAAGATTGAGAGGTATTATATTAGAAATGACTTGTTGTAAAAAGCAAAACGAAGTTGTTGAATGGTAAAGTAAAATGATGAATTATATTTTTTCCTTTGGTTTCCATTATATAGTTGTTGTATGTCATTGTATCATGGCAACATTTTATGAACCTTTTCTCTCTGAATAGAAAAAGAATAAAGATTTGTGAATAGCTCTATACAATTGTACACAGTAACATATATTTCTAGTCTATTCCAATTGAAAATAAACTCCATGTAGGAGTTCCATCAGTAGAACAGGAACATTATCATTCCATTGCCATCACTACCAATTGTATCTGCATATATTGAAAGACTGAGCTCTGTCATAATTTTTGTAAGTTATGATTTCTTTACTTATGAAATAAATTGCTTATTTATAAGCAGGAACAGAACTGTTCCACACCAGAAGCAATTTAAGTTAGCATCCTATTGAACTGAAATTAAAGTTTTATGATCCTCTTAAAAAGTAATGTAATAGTTAATCCCCAATAATGAAATACCTCATAAAATTTTGGTGTAGAGCTGAGCTATTTTGGTGTAGAGCTGAGAACAGTTGACAAATTCTGCAAAAATATTTATTGTATGTTGTAAACATTTGCAAAATTGCTGTTTCTATTCCCTTTTGAATACTATTCAATGGAAGTATGCATAATGAAGATGCATTTCTATAATGACGTCTAAAAGGCATATTAGCTTATCGATGAAGTGAATAATAGTATTGTATCCCTACACAACATTCTTATAATATGCCAACCAGTGCAAGTGTGGACATTTTTATTTTACTGTTTTTATTTTCATTCCATCCTCCAATATTCATATCTGCACACAGAATTGATGTGTAGCTACTCTAATTGTGAAAGCATAAATGTCCCCTCCAAAAGAAACAAACAAAAAAAATCAATATTGTCAGTGGCAACATTGCAACAGACAAGATGGAAGCAAATTCCCTAGCCTGCTTGTTGAAATCACTGTCATCTCCAGGGGCTGCTAATTATACAGCATTTTTTAAAAAATGCATTTAACAACACATGCATTGGTATGAAATTGGAGTTTATTTCATTTTTTCCAGTTTGTGACATCATTCTGGAACAAATTAGAAGTACCTTTGCCTATACCAGAATGGACAACCATTTATAATTCCCTCAAATCCATTTTTTATGGCCTCTAGCACTGATCACTGAACATGGTGATTTTATGGTTAAAATAGCTTTTTAAAAAATTCTTCCCAATGTCTAGGAAAAAAGCAGAAAATTCTAGCCTTACCTATATGAATAACATGGCCTCACTTTTCCAAAATATGTTAAGTATGGTCTCTAGCCACCAAAATGGCTTTATTCTGTACATTGGCTCAACTCAGAGAAAGAGTCGTTCATATAACTGGATTCATAAGATTTCCTAAACTTGAGATTTTAAAGAGTCCCTTCCAGAACAATCATAGTATTTTCCTGAGGACTCTCACTGCAGATTCTACCAGAAAAAAGATAGAAACTGCAAATAGAAAGATAGAGAAAGGCAGAATTAGAATGTCCATACCACATGAACACTGCCAAAGCACACCAGCTTGTCTTCTCCATAAATCTCTGTCCAGGAACCAGGAATTCTGGGTAAGACCTCAGCATTATTAGTTTTCTTAAGCTTTCCTTCCAGACCGATTGTTCCCAACAAACAATATCAAAAAGCATTTGGTTAACAATCATGGGATATTCAAATGAAGGTTCCTTATGGAAGATCTGTCAACCAGACAAAACAGCTGAAAAACACAACTCACAGATTAGGATGCTGGAGGCAATCTTGCTCATCAATGTCACATATGCAATTTCAGATAGGATGCAGCATTTTTATCACAAGCCCATTTGTGTGTTGTAGATCTGAGTTCCTATGTTCAGATCCTACTTTTAAAAACAGCCTTCGAGAAATTGGAAATATTTCATGTTAGAATTACATTTCTAATAGAAGAGAATATATGTAGCTCAGGGTTGAATTTATGATTTTACCTAGTTAGGTAATGAAATGTCTGCAAGCAAACAACCAAGCTCAGAAAGTACCAAGGACTCCACAATTACACTTTTACCCCCCAAAATAAAACAATGAATTTCTCTAGAAGGATTATTTATTATGTTTAACTTACTTTTTGCCCTCAATATAGTCTGGCAATTAAAAAAGGGGTTTTCAATTTTACGTGCAATTTATTGTTAAGCCTCATGGAAACAAATGTGATCCTCCTTTGGAAAGGGTAACAATATCTCTTATTTTAATTCATCTGGTTGTCCTCATTAGCTCACCATGAAACTGATAAACTGCATGCCTTCCTTGAGAAAGCAAGTAGCTCATAGATTAGGAACATTCTGATTGCCTCAATGCTAAGATTAAGAGTAAAAACAATGTAAATGAATAAATATTGAATTTTTTTTCATAGCATAGATAGCACTTATCCATTATAATCAGCAATCAAACACTCCCAATAGGAGTTAGTATATCACAGCAGCAGATGCAAAAATCAAGTTGATTGGCACTCAAAGAGTTTTAACTTGTGCTTAAAACAAGTTTAAAAAGATAGCTATGGAGCTTTTAGTTTTCATAGTTGTTTACATCTCCCTGCTTAATGTTCCTAGCTTATTGCTCAAATGATTACTAACGGAAAACATTTTCTGTTCCTATCCTAAAACTAAAAATATTCACTTATTTAATCATAAATTGTGGTTCAAATCCATATGTAATCTTCTTAATGTTGTAATTATGCAAAGCACAGAAGAAGAGTAAGAATGGCAATTAAAAGAATTGGAGTACAAATATAAAAGAAAAGGATATTTAATTAAATCTCATTCACTGCATCTTTCTATACTTTTCTATGTTTGTTTATTATCAGTGCTTCTACCACACCAGTACATGAATTCATATATTCATATGTTGCCATTTGTTCTTCAAACTTCTCATATATATTTCTTAGAATCTCATCAACTCATTCCCACAATGACTTTTTCATTCTTCCTCTTATCCCATTCACTCTCCTTTCATGTATTTCTTTTATGATTTTATCTTTATTCATTTTCTCTATATTGTATCACCACCCCACCTGAAAAAGCTTATTTCATAGTAGTCACTCACTTTTGTATCAATCCATGTGCATTTGGCATCCATTCTTTCCTGACCTCATCTTTTCTTGTTTTATCATATGCATTCAATTTCTACTGTGATCAAATTATTATTATTTTACTTCTGACATAATGAACTTTCACTTCCATATAGCAATGTGGGCAAAAGCACGCTCTTATGCAAAACGATGTTTTCTTTTTACAGCACACATTCACATAGACTCTAAACTATCCACAACCTTTCTACCAGTATTTGTACTTCTTTAAATTTTTCCACCCTTTTTCCAATCTTCAATAATATTTCATCAAGGTACCCAGATTCCTCAACATGCATCAGTTTGTTGCCATTTGTGTATAATTTGCAGTAATTCACTCCACTACCTTGTTCTTTGCTACATTAATTTTCAGATCTTGTGCTTTGTTACATCATGCAATCTGTATAATATTCACTGTAAATAATAATTTAGAATCAACAACATGGCATCATCTACCTACAAATGTATAAGTACATTCTAATCCCCAATAAATACATTCTAATCACCAACCACCACATCTCTAAAATAACTGCAAACATTTATCAATTAATGTGCTAAAGAAGCAAGGGGATATAACACATCTTTGTATTACTCTCAGCTCACTGTTGACCCATTCACTAAGCATTCCATTAATTCTCATGCATGCTTTCGTTCTGTCATATTCAATCTTGTTGCATTCAGAAATTAACCCACTGCTCTACATTTACTCAAAACATTCCACAATTCAAATTATTATGTGCTTTTTTCTACATCACAAAAGATGTACAAATTTATTTTTTACATTTGCTGCCACCCTAAAAATGTAGCTGAAATACAGCATAACTTTTTTTTCAAGAAAACTAGTATCAATGGAACATGATTAGTTTACCTGTGATGTTTATTTACAGTTACCTAGTGATTTAGATCATTCTTTATTACTGTGGAATGAAGTGAACATTCACTATGATATGACACTTGAGGTTTCGTTCTTCCCAAGTCCACAAGGGATTGGACAGGACTCTTTGTGATTTGGACCTCACCTGCCAGGCTTGTGAAAGCAGCCAAGGAGAGGACTGGAAATTGGGTAATCAATGTCTGATCAGTAATCAATTTGTCTTCCAGAGACAGAGAAGTACAGAGGTTTTAAAAGAGGCAGTGGTCCACCATTCCTCAAGAGACAGCATTGGATCCAGTGGTAAGTGACAATTAGTCTTCTTTGTCCAATCTTCCCTTCTTGAGGAATATTTTTGAGAAAATGGTGAGGCAATAATTACAAAGAGCTCTGGAGAATATGTATTTTCTGGATCTATGGTAGTCAGGATTTGGGCCTAGATATTGTACCACTCTGGTCACTCTTACTTATGACCTTTCATGGGATTTGGATGGTGGCATTGCAAGAGTCTTCAATACTGTTGTTTCCTGTATCCTTCTGGACCTGATCCTCCCCTATTAATCATGGAAAGGAAAAAAAGAAAAAGAATGATAACTTGAGATAAGCAGCCTAAAGAAAAAAGGAGATAAATAGAAAGGAGAAAATCACAGGCATCTGGGGTGCATTTGTGTGTGTCAAGGATGTCAAAATCATGGGTGCCACCAGGAGATTGAAGCCTAACCCTTTTTTTAATGTGTGTCACACAATCATATGCATATAAAAGGGGCAGGACTTCAGTCACCCTAGTCATGCCTGTGAGAAAGCAAACAGTTTTTCCTTCTGGCAGTGTTCTGGTCCGCACTGTTTTCAGCAAATGGGGAGGAGGACAACATGAAAGTGTAAAAAAGAAATGTTTTAGTTGATAGATAGTAGGCCAATAGGGGAAAACAACTGGCAAATTTCATAATTGATTTGGACCAGATGAACCAGGGTTGAGAGAGCAGAAGAACCCCAAAAGAAGATCCACTTCAGAAAGAGGGATCAGGCAGCAACAAAGAGGAACTAGAGGATAATAACATTGCTACATGAGATTTGGAGTGTTCTTCAGGGAATGAGGGAGAAATCAACTTATTTGGTATGGACTGTGTCTTTTATATATGCTGTGCCTTTATTACTCTTCAATATGCAGTGGAGAGCTTTGAGGCTACATTGGGATGGGAGCTGGAGTGACCTAGAGCATATATGTGTGCAAGTGAAGGAGTAATGATAAACTGCTAATTCTCAACAGAAACATCTTGACAGGACAAAAGGGGATTTATCCCATTTAGTTCTGTCCTGTTGTTTGAAATTAGTCTTACATATGTGTGATGCTGGTTTAACTATCTGTATATCTGTATAATTGTTAGATTATTATGAGGAATAAATCTGTTATTGTTCACAACTAAAAGCTTATTGAATTTCCTAGGGAGTGAGGAGGTACATAGGTCTGTTATTATCACCTGCTGGATGGAGGCATTGTTTGGTGCCCAATTATTAAAACAAAGTGCAAAAGAATAGTGGAAAATTCCCACAGAGATGTTGAAAGAAGATCAGCTCTGCTTTAACACAGAGAATACGCTTGTTTTCAAATGATAGAACTGCACATCTCATTGCAGTATAACATGAGAGTTCTGATTTTTTACAAAATGATAATCTTGTAGAGAAAAACAAAATGGGAAGCTTTAGTCATTCCTCTGTTTTGCTGTAATGCTAAGAAAAAGAGTTCACCTTTGCAGTTCTCCAAATTTAGATGTTAGGACTTATTGCCTGAGGGCATTCCAGGAGAAAGTGTGCAGATAAATAAAATCCCTGTCCTTTGGGAATGATGCAGCTATAGTGACATCTATGGCTAGGTAACTAGGTGTCACCTTTCCCTTAAATATACTGCAGCAGGATTCAAACTGTGGTCTTCTGTAGAGCTCCAGAGCCAGCGGAAGAAAATCTGAAGGTAAAGGAACCAAATTAATCCCTTGGGGTTTCACTTTAATCTTCTCTCCAGAGAACAACAATTTTAAAAAATATAGTCAAAGTCAGGATGTAGAAGTCTGTGTGTGTGTGTATTTCCACCACTAACAGTCCGATATAATGCAGGAAAATGAAAGTCCAATTCACATTCCTTTGTTATGTTCTTGTGCCTGCCAACGCAGCTCTTTTCATGCTATTTTCTGGAGTCTTTGTGCTGTGATAAACGATGCAGGCATTTAAGTGCAGGGACTGCTGGAGGAGAAATCAAATTTAACCAGAGCCAGTTTTCATATATTATTTCCATCACAGATATGTAGGAGGCCCATTAGTGTTCATTGAGTCATGTCAGGATTCATCCATTGGGCAAATGATTAGTGGAAGGACCAGGCCATAGATTTTAATATGTATGTATCCTTAATCTGTGGCAAACTCCAGAGTTTGGGTATATGAAAACAATCAGATCAACAAGGGGATTACATTCCCAGCTGAATAAAACTAAATAACTATTTAAAGAAAACAGTATCAATATGATTCTTTCTACTGTTCTATTAATAGTGTTTTCATGCAGTCTTTTATTGACATCACATCTGCTTTTATGCACTTAATAAAAAAGAAGCTTTACTTTTGTGAACATTTTTTTAAGCATTTGATTAATGCATCTGTGCCTACTAGTACATGTCTATATGTAAGTGATATCAGCTTGGTAAGGCAAACTAAAGCCATGCATGGGAGATTAGATTACTTAAAGTAAAACAACTTTAAAATTCCCTTAAGACGGATCACATTGATGTTTCTGAAAAATTAGTAGCATGAATATATGGTGTGTATTAAAATTAATTCCAAAGTTTTGTGGCTGTTTTAGTACCTGTGCCCGAGGGCAATTTAAGCTACCACAGAATGGAAAATCTGATCTCAGGAACACATTCCTTGATCTTATAGGAAGTTCCATAGCTCTTATTGTGACTGTCAGAACACTTGAAAGAGACCAGTAGGATTGCTCAGACCTACCTGAAAGTCATGTGGCATAAAAAGACTCAGATATAAATTCCCACACAGCAGTAGTTCATTAGATGATTAAATTAATTTGGATCACTTATCACTTGACCATTATTCCTTTGGATAAAATGCCATGATATTTTTATTTATTGTTTGTTTGTTTGTTTGTTTGTTTATCAGATTTATATGGCCACCTACCTCACAAATGTGATTCTGGGCAGCATACAGTGAAATATCTAGGAGTTGTTAAAAATTGATAGATAATGATATGAAGGAGTATTGTATTATGTACTATAGGCATCCTTATTACCACAAAGGGACAAGCTGCAGTCACAAAAGATTTCATATCTGTGGAACAAACCCATATAACTAGGAAGGCCTTCTATTTATGTCTTTCACATGTACAGAAGGCCAACAGAAAGAAAAGGAAGGCAGAAGAATTCCACTCATGAATGCTAAGCAACTAGTATTTTTCATAGGAAAGGTAAAGATTTGGGATATCATGGTCAGTTATAACAATTGCTTGTTTCTTATCAAAATACAGGACTATAGTGGTGGTCAACTCTTGAGAGCTGCCAATTATGAAGCTTCACTATACTTGGTCCACGTATTATGAATTTTGTGAAAATAGAATTTTTGGTAAAACAGATAAGGAGATGTAGTAACATATAGTCTATGTTACTAGCCATAGTCATACCCATGTTATATGCAGCATTCCCTGCTAAGATTAAAAAAAAATAAACAGTTTGGGCACATTTTGACACAGTTTTACCACCAGTATGATCACACTGTTCTTTGTGATTTAGAATCTCTAATCTAGAAACCACCTTACAAGACAACATATTGTTACCTACATCTCATCAACTAGGCAGTATAGACAGGATTCTGTCATATCCTCAATATATCAGAAAGTGTTAAAGAAAAAAAGGCGATGAAGTGGTATACAGTATGAAATGACAAAAGAAAGGATATTGCAGAGATTAGAGATAGAGGTAGAGGTAGAGATAGAGATAGAGGTAATGGTGTAACCTAGTTTTAGCTATGTTTCTTTTTCTAACTTCATGCCTTTAATTGCATTGGAATACTGTTGGGTTACTTCTTTCTGTATAACATCATGTGATGGGTTTGAATACATGTACATACATACAGTATGTATGTGAAGAAAAGCTACCATACGGTAATATTACAGAAATCTAATTTTATTTTCATACCAAGACAATCTAAGCCTACTAGTTAATGTGGCCTAAGAATCAATTCCTCAGTTACAATTCATGTTCTGAACACCTGCCATAGATAGCAATAACATTTTCCTTTAAGCCTTTTTACATAGTTTTTGCTGTACTTCATATCAATGCTTTAAAAACAGATCCATTTAATATAATAAGTTGCAATTCAAGAGTATGGCATTTAAAATTTTAAGTCTTCATACAGTGGCTTTCAACATTCATGCAAATGTTTAGGCAGCAAGGTAAGAGCAAAGGGGCTGTCATTCTCCAGAGTCAGAATTTGTGTTGGATGATAATGGAAAGAGTCACTTTTTGTGAGATGGGCGGTAACTAAAATTGAAATATAAAATAAAATAAATAAATAAAAACTGAGATTATCATTTGCTTTTATTTCTTTCTGAGAATCATATCTATAATATACATTTTGCTCCTAGGAAACTATAATAAGGGCATGATGGGAGGAGGGATATATCTCTTTTGTTTTCAAAATTGCTTTTAAGATAACACAGGCAAGAAATTTTGCTAATTGAAGGAGAATTGGTTCATGTCTTTAGGGGGACACTAAAACTTTTATATGAAATGCATGGATGTCTCAGGTTAATAAAACTCAAGACCCATCTTCTACTACCAAGTAGAAGTAGTAAAGAATATAGAATACCAAAACCAAGGTAATGGAAGCATTACAATACAATTTAACAGTAATACTTCCTAGTGTGATAGGAACTAGGCTATTTCTAAAAATATGGTGATATTACCATCATTAGAAGAAACATTTATTCAGATATATAAATACTTCCTTCTAGTTACAATTTAGCAAGGGGAATTGTACCTTCCTGCCACAACCATCCATTACATCTAGAGATCATTCTCAATGCAGCTTAAGGCCAATATGTATTTACCCACCTTGACCTTGGCACCCCAGTCCCAAAGGTGAAACCTACCTCTATTTTCGTGGTCTCTGTAAAGTGGCCTTCTTGTTTTCATTTTAAAGGTTCATTTTTAAAAGCTAGCACCTGCAGAACAACTCTTCCTTCCCAGAAGAAGATTGAATACCAGACTGAAACAACAGCATGAAATTCCTTCTGTCTTTGAATATGAGTTCCATCTACTATTGAAGCACTGGGAAAAGAGGTGAAGAGAAAGCACAGTTTTCCAGTGTTTGCAGTGTGCTGTAATGTGCAGTTGCAATCACCAGATTGCAACTGGCACCACATGATAGCTAGCAGCATTTCCAAAGTAGACACAGGTGTGATCACTGTGTTTAGGATTGCATAATGTGTTAGGGACCTACCTATAATATTGAGAAACATTTAACAGTTTTGGAAACACATTTTATCTATCCATTAGCTTGTTTCATTTGTTCAATTTATTCATGTTAGGTGGTAATGCTCTTGTTATAATCTCCTTTAGTTGATAAATTTGGCAAGCTGGGGCGGGGGGAGGGAGTAGTGAAAAACCCTTTGGCATTTCGACTTGATTCATAAATAAGCTTAGATGTTTTATTTTATTTTCCCCCAAATATACCATTCAACAGTAGTAGTAATACAGAATATCAGATAGAGCTCTGCTTTGGATGTCTTTATAACTGTTAACCAAAAGGTCCTAGATTTAGTATGGGAAGATCAAATTTAGTATACAAATATTTACTATGGGAGAAGCAAGATTTAACATACCAGGGTAAAGGCTGCTTCTGGAAAGTAATATAAAATGGATTATCAATGATATTCAATTGTAAACAGCAAGGTATTTCCTATTCCTTGCTTCATGAAGACCTAATAGAAATAATGCAGAACATGGTTTGAAAACATTTTCCTTCATGGTTTACTGTATTCATAATTACTATATTCATAATTACTCAACTAAAAAAACTGTTATAATGAATATTTTATCTGCATAGTCAGAAACTATCATGAATTAAAACATGGCCAGTGTTTAGGCCGGCACCAACTATTTACTGTCTTCAGCAGAAGTAAACATGAAGTGAAAAATATATTTTGTTCCATGCTCAGTACAAGGACACTGAGCCTCAGAAGTCTGACCAAACCATTCCAGTGGATCATCTGGCCAATCTGGCCAAAGTGAAACCCAGATTATTTATGGTAATCTGATTTTGAACTAAGACAAACTCAAAAAAATCTTAAGGGGCAAGTAGGTCAAGGCTGGGGCGCCTTACTCTTCTCTCTTCTCTTTCCTCACAACTTCATACTCAGCAGATGGATCCACCCTACCTTCCTGTTGTATTGTGCCTTCCTTCCATCTGCCACTTATGCAATTCCACATCTATCTGATGAACCTGACCTACCTCTCTATTGCCACACAGCCAGCCTTCTTCTTCTCTGCTGTCTCCTATCCTAGAACACATCTGCAAATCAAACATGCTCTGGCCCTGTCTTCAGATAAAATGCATATGCTACAATCTGCACAAAGTGTTTAATACTGACTGATTTGTGCACAGAACATCCTGTGTACAGAACAGTTGCACATCCTTGGTCTTCACAAAGAATTCTTAATTCTTGGTTCTGTTACAAATAAATCATCCATGGTATGCAATCCAGAAGAAAATACCATTCAACTCAGTAGGGTCTACATTGGGGGCAGGGGGGTCCAAACTGGCTAAAAAAAATTAAACTTGGACAAGGGAGACTCAGTATCAGAGTCTGGATAGAAGGAGGATTTAATTAAAGGAATGAATGCTGCCTAATGCTGAGTATATATTCTTCCCGTAAATCCATTCACTTGTTGACTTGTAAATGATTCATAGTATGAATTAATATTTTAATGTATTTATACATTGATTGAATTCAGAATGGAAATGACACACAATATTGCCTCCCAATTAAATCAGGGGTCCCCAAACTTTTCAGCTTATCGACCCCTTCATGAAGTTTCAGATTGTTCATCAATCCTCAAACATGTATTATACAAAAATAATTTAATAAACATTACTTTAACTAACGGTAACATTCATAAAAACAACAACAACATTGACCCTTTGGATAGTCCCATCGACCCTTGGGAGTCAATATTGATCACTTTGGAAAACCCTGGATTAAATGGGTTGTTTAACAAAACATTTAACTTTCTTACTATGGATAAATGCATAATTAAATGAAAGCTCTTAAAGTAGATGTCAAGATCTAAAGAAGGTAGCCCACCCCCCTCAACATTTACTCCAGAGAATCATCTAAACTTTGATATTCAAAGGCTGTAAGGGAAGAAGAGGTGGAAAAACTGTTGCATGGACAATTTCCTCCACAGTGGTTTTGATTTCTTATTTACTATATGTTAGATTTTCAATGAAATTGATCATTCTGAAAACAGAGTATCCACATTCAGATTGGGTAGATATGTTTGAAATGAGTGCTTAATGAAATGTTAGTTGCTGTAATTGAATGAAATCTTCATTTAAAAGTCAAAAAGAGAAAAACCTGCTTTATGAGCACTGCTGTGTTCAGTCAGAATGGTCTCAACTACTTTCATCACCAGGTACATACTTCCTAGTCCCAACTATTTAGAGATAATAATAATAAGATTAAACAAAGGCCAAAGGTTGCTATATTACAAATGTCAGAGTATCTTGCTGAGCCTGACAGATTCAAACATAAGTTGGAAACTGGCAATGGTCAGGATGGGTTTGAACAGGTTGATTCCTGAAGGACAAGATGTTGAGGTAGCTTGACCCCTTTGCTATATTGCTATATTTTTACCAGCATGGACAAGTACTAACATTTGTAAGAAGAATATGATACATTCTTTATCCACTTTTTAATCTTTTGCCTTTTTCTGCAGATGTGTAATGGTAATGAGGAATGAGGAGGAACAGGAGGAAGAGGCACAGACTAGACAACTGTCATGCAAAAGAGTCCATAGAAGGAAAGAAAGAGTGGGAAGGTTCAGAAAGAACCCTCTCTAGTTTTCTGGGGAGTAAAAGGAAAAGGGGGAGAAATACTTTCAGACTAGCAAAATTTTGTTAATGTAAACTTACAATAAAGATAGAGCTAGTATTCATTGTTGTGCTTCTTGACTGTACTACCTTGAAGGGCTAACAAGATTGCACTGCAGATATGGAGCCATTCATGCTGAGAGCAGGTCCATGGAGACTATCTATCTGTCTGGTTTATATGGCCACCCATCTTATAAAACACAACTCTGCATGGCTCACAAAAAGGTAAAAGCCAAGGGGAAAAAAATGTAAAACCAAACCCTGGCACCTCAACAAACATTTTCCAGTACATCTAACAATACAATCTTTGGGCTCCAATGTCACTCTATCCCAAAGCTTGGGGGAATAGGCTTCAGCTGGATTTGATCAACTTAAGTTCTACTGATTTCAGTGCTCAGCATGAAAGGATTTTATCCATACAGTAGACCATAAATTAGTAAATTATTCAATACAGTTTAAAACTCAGAGAGAAATGCTTTCCTTTGTTTTTGTTCTTATGAAAGATATTTAGAATCTGACAAGTGTAAGATTTGCCCCGTTCAACAAGAGAAACTCCCGTGACACGTGTGGTTCACAAAAGAGGTTTACTCATGCGTAACGTAAGAGTTACAAACAAAGCCAGGACTGGCTTGGTACATTTACATTGCTCATTTATACTTCTCCCCTTCCCGCGCTTTTCGCCCCGCGATCGCGTTACCGCTGCGGATTATCAGCCCCCCAATAATCCCCCTTAATTGTCCAGAATGGCAGGTTCGGCCTGGGTCCCATTGTCCTTGATTGGTAGTCCCCTCCAGTGTGGGTTGGTTCCCTTGGGTTCCTCCAATCACGTGCAAAACCCTAGGCTTCTGGATTGCGCAGTGATCTCGCTTCGCTGCCCGTGGCCCCACTCATTGTTAGCTCGCGCCGCTTATCAATGTAAAGTTAAAGCTTCCACTGCGGTTTTCCCGTTTGGCTAGGTGCAGGTGGCCCATTAATCAACCGCACTTTCAGTTCCTCTTTTCCTCGGCTAGCAGCCAGTAGCGGAGTTAGCATGGCGCGGAGGCAAGCTTCCTTGAAGCGCCGTGCCGGCCGAACCTGACAACAAGATAGCCAGGTAATATTAATAGTCTTTTTCTTTAGATTTTTATCCCACCTTTTTTTTTCATCTACAACTTAAGGAGGCAAACATACAGTATCAATACTCCTTCCTCCTCCTATTTTCCCCACAACAACAACCCTGTGAGGTGAGCTGGGCTGAGAGAGAATGACTAGACCAAAGTCACCCAGGCAGCTTTCATGCCTAAGGCAGGACTAGAACCCACAGTCTCCTGCTTTCTAGGCCAACACCTTAACCACTTCACCCAACTGGCTCTGCTTCCTTTTAGATGAAAAGGAACAAATGTCCTAGTTATGTTTTCATACAAATTCATGCTGGTATTATTGATGAGAGTATAAATATATATAATGAAATATTATTGCCCCAAAGAGATGTGCATAAAGACTATATTTATAAAGTAGAAAAATGAAGAAATTATCACATATTTCTTTTTAAATAGAAATGTTGCTGTTCACCAACAGCATAAATGAACAGGGTCCACTGCCATCTGTTATTTTTCATTTAAAAAGTTGTCATAAATTAACATATTTTGGATAAGTACAACATGTGTTGGACTTAGTTGCTATAGAATAAAGCATCTCTTCCACATAATTGTATAAAAAGAGAATTGATTAGTGAAAGCTATTAGAAGGGGAAAAAACAAAGTATACCATATAAATATAGATATTACTTGCCTAGAATGTATTTAGAGTGAGAAAAACAATGAGAGAAGATAATTCCAAGCATATGGGACCATCACTTAAAATGCTAATAAAACTCATTTACCTGCCAATCTGATATAATGATGGCAGATATACTGTCAGGTTCAGCCCAAGAACCACAGTGAGACAAATCCAGGAACAGTTCAGTTACTTTATTAGCTTACACCTAGTAGACAGAATCTCACCAGACTAACTCTAACCCCCAACAGCAGCAAGTAAACACTCCGAATTCCTTAGGGTGGTACCAGCCTCCTTCTCTTCACTTTCACATGCTCTGGCTGAGGGCTGAGGAAATGCTTGGGATTCCTCTCCCCATCCCTATGACCTTGGACCTCCTCGCCCATGTCTTCTATCACATATACTCTTGATCTTCCAGAATTATAGATAAGGGGATTGTTTTGTTTTTTACATCTCTGATCCTAGACCAAAATAAAAATAATTTCTGTACCAGATGAATCAATTAGTAATAACACTGTTTTCTTTCTGTTTCAAGTGCTCTGGCAGTTAAGCCTCCTCTTAGTTTGTGGTTGTGTATGAAATCTTTCTGCAGACATATTACTATATTGTCTTCATGGCTACCAAAACATACATTTATAATCTCACTTTTCCTCATGCACTTCTTCCACTTAATCTAATATGCACACAAGTTTCCTTAAACACACACACACACACACACACACACACTTTTAGACTTGCATAATGCATAGGATTGGGAACTGTATCACAGGAAATTTCTAGGTCCTTTAAGGATATAGAACATTCTTGCATTTTTTCCTCTTTCCCTTTTAAATTATAATATAGCCTTAAATGTACATGGGCTTGGAAAATAATTTTTGGTTGGGGAAAAAGGGACTTATTTTTAAACATTCCTTTAGAATGTGCAGTATTCAACTGTGGCAGTTTCTTTAGTGATATAAAAACAGGCCAGATATTTAATTTGAATTTGATTGAGGACTTTTTTTTTTTTTTTTTGGCAAGTCCAACTGTCACTCTGAATTAACATCAGAGGGCATTTCTTGCAACAGACACAGAAAAGCAAAAGGTTTCCTAAGTGTTACTTCTCCTAAGGGACATATCCAATGTTAAACTTAAATTTGCCTGTGAATTTACCTTAGATCTCATATATAACCCTATTCTCACTTCAGCTTATATTTTTAGCAAAGTTTAAATAAGAAGAACAGAATGTCAAAAGTATATCAGAAAACATGCTATTAATTTGCAGTTTATGAATAAATTCTATTTTCTTTTGTTCCAATTACATTTATATAATCTAGATTATTTTTAGTACATATGAAAGTAGGAATAAATAGGTTGTTGATAGTTATAGCTTATGCGCCAGTGAATGGTAATAATGAAATAACCAGATGTGACTTTTGGGGGGAAAAAAAATTAATGATCTCCTGGATGAAAATTTGTCTTATGTATTTGCATCCTGATGTCTGATGCCAGTACAGAAGTAACAATGTTTATCACTTGCCTCCTTCCTCCACAGATGCCAGTCTACTTCACAAATTTATCACCTGTATTTTCTTGTAATTAATGTCCTTCTTTTTTATTGGTCTTGTTATTGTAATATGACTAATTTTTAAATAAAAGAATACCTCATATGAACTTTAATAAAACTGTTTGTGGAGCTCTAGTTTCTGGAAATTCTATCTGCATATTGTAATGCTTGATTGTATATATGATCTGATTTGTCCTGCTTGGGTTGACCTTTTGATTTGTAACACAAATGTGTTAAGGTGATTCTACAGTCTCTGGTCCATATCTATCTATCTATCTATCTATCTATCTATCTATCTATCTATCTATCTGTATTTCATTCTTTCATGCTAGATTTCAATTATTTTTACACATTTACAGAGTTACTGTAGTGGATAATTGATAATGATATGTATTCTTTGCCAGTGTTCTCACTGGCTTTACTTTGACAAATGAGGAACATAAAGAAAAGGAAAGATTACTGAGCAGAATGAATTGAATGGTGGAAAGTTTTACCCAAAAGTGGCAAAATGTATAAAACAGACATGCTGTAGAATGTTATGTTTTTATTTCTATATTCTGCATCTCTCTTAATTCTATCAATTTGACAAATGATCTAGATGAATCATTTTGAAATGTAATTATCAAATAATGTAATTTGTCTGATAATTCTTTTAATGAAGTCTGATTGCTATTCTCCAGAGTAATACTGGATTTCTCACATATAAAAGAACCATAATTGTCAATTTTACATGTAGGATTTTGGGTCCTGATTAGGAGTGGAATAGTAAGTTGCTTGGTTTATGTTTGATCATATCTCCTCAGAAATATGTAAGGAATTTTGCCCATCAGAATTCTTATACTCAAGAAATTAACATAAATAGTAGGTATGCATTCAAATTGGATAAAGCTGTCTTATTTTTGTACTATGTAGAGTTTGTGTTGATTTCTTTTTATTTAGGGATCATTGAAACATACAACTTAACCAAGGATGCCTAAACTTTTGCACACCATTCTAATACTATGTCATGTTTATATTGCCAGTGGAGGTAGGTTTGATTCTAAGCAATCTGTGTCTCTTACAAATATGCAAGACAGTATGTGCAATATCCATAACATCTAGTAGCATAGGCAGCCCTCTTATTATAGCATAACAGTATATATAAATTATTGGCTGGACAGATTATGCTAAATCCTGTTTGCGTAATGAAATATGTTTCTCTGTTCAATTCTTTGTCATCCTCCTTCACAGTAGAAATCTGTGTGTTCCTAACTCTTAAAAGAAGGAGTATTTTAATGACATTAACCTTTTAAAAATACTACCATTGCTAATAAACCATACACATTTTTTCTACCTGTCTTTTAAATGTATATGCTATTTTGAAAAAGCATGTAGATTTCTGTGCAAATGTTAGAGAGTGATAAATGTAAGGAAGTTGAATCTATGATAAAATCTTTTCTGGCAAATTAGGCCACGTTAGTGTCAAAAAAGCATGATTTTTTTTTTTTTGCATGCATACCATCATAAAATGGTTTCAGCAAGAAGAATAACATTCCTAAGCATTGGTTAATTGGCCTACATTAAAATAAATAAATAATGCAGACCACTGATGGAATCTATACTATGATACATATAGTATAATTGTAAAAACAGACAATGCTTATATTACATTGTACATCCTGTCTCCACTAAACAAATTTTATGCCTATATCATGCATATTGTTATATAACAAAGGCCTTTAGCTAGTAATCCATTCATTTTGCTTACTTTAGCATTTCATATCAATCAAGTATGATAGTTCTACAGGTTCTGCTTTCCACCCACTGGCCTTGGGGAAGATTTCATTTTACCTCACAGTTCACTAGCTTATAGCATTTTTCTTTGTTCTGATTTGCTGAAATCATAAAAATTGCCATTGACTAAAACAGCAGGTTTATATAGATCACATATCCTAGGAGAACCAAGGCGTCTTTTTCATGGAATATAAATCAAATGTGACTCTAAAAGTATTTTTATGGCTTTTATGAATAGATATTCATGTTAATGCTATTTCATCTGTGACAGATAAGGGAACACTGGTCTATCTTTCAACAAGCATATTGAATTAAGGATGTTACTAGATCATTACATTGTGTCAAGGCACCAAACACAACCTGATTTCTAGAGTTCCCATTGCAGCGATAACACTATAAAAATAAATAAAGCAACAACATCAAAACTGTATGTCTTAATTCTTAGAGATATTTTATCTGGTTTTCCCCTTCATAACATATTACAATATATTGGGCTATATGCAAAGGAACTAATACTTCTTGATGGATAAACACAATCAACAAAAGGAATCAACTATCTAACCTGAGCTGTAGTATTTTTAATTTGTATCATTGTAACAACAGTTGAATGCTCTGCAGGGGCATCTACACAGAGGATCAAAAAAAGCAAGATGGAGAACATAACCATGCAGTTGAAATCTTGCCACCTTTTAATATATCTCACATCAAATGGGCTGGGGTTTTGATTGTGAAGTGAAATTTCTGCAGATAGTTCTGATGTTTTGAAATATTAATTGCATATTAATCCTATCTGTACACTCTCTCCTCATTTAACAACCACGTTCTGTTCTAACAACTTGGTCATTAAGCGAAATGGTCTCTAAGTGAACATGTGACAGAGAGAGAGAGAGAGAGACTGCAAAGATCACTGGTTGCTGCCTGTCTCATTCAGATAAAGTTCTCTTCTACAGTATCCTGCGCTTGACCTCCCCCCCCCCTTTTTTTGCCCCATTGCAGGGCTGAGTGTGTGCTTAAACAATCTCTCTCTTCCTGAGCTGCTTTCTTCCACAGCACAACACTTCCCTAAAAAGTGCTAAGCACATTAACAAGCCCAGCTCTGTGACCTTAATTAGTTGATTAGAACCCTCCAGCCTGCTGGTGCTGTTTCCTGAAACTGACCAGAAGTTAATCAGTTTCATGCTGAAGGCTTTTGTTGTCAGGCACACAAAATTTGGTTGTAATGTGCACATTTGTTGGAAAATGATTTTTTATTACCAATTATTACTGTCATATATGCAAATGATCACTAACTGAGGCAGTCACTAAATGAGGAGTGGCTGTACTCCCACAAACATGTGGACACATCTACCAGCTTATCCCTAAAGTTCACAAGAGAACAAAGGAGTTTTACTCAGGGTAAAACTAGATTATTTCTCCTATCCAGAGACTGCCCTGACTTATATCAGAATTGTCTATCAGCTAAGATTTCAAGGAAAATCCCAAGATAAATTAAATAACATTTTGGATTCATTGGTCTATTATGATGAACCATTCCAATCCCTCTTCCATCATTGCAGAAATAAAATAATCCAACAATCTTAGACTCTACCAATAAATTATCTGGACATGATAAAGGATCTATAGCGATTCTCAGCACATCCTTGCCATGCTGCAGAGAAATGTAAAAGGCTGAGGTGCAAAAACAAATATACAAATAGAAAACTTCAGAACAAAATTATTTTCGGGTTTTTTTCTCCCAAGATCTCTTCTATTTCTTTTGAACAATTAAAAAAAATGGATTATGAAATATTTCCTACATTGTACTTACAGTAGTCGAGACATAAAATGGCCTCTGTTTAAAAATACTTATACCAAATGAAGAAATAATTTGTTAAATAGTAAACTGGTCTCAGAATCAAATTCCAAAAGTCCATGAAAATGATAAAGGTCAGAAGTAGAAACTGCTGATAGCAGCAGTCAATAGACTATATTTCACATGGCTTATACTGTAGATTCTGAAACTTGGTCTCCCCCACACTCCCTTTTACTCTTTTTTTCTCCGCCTGAAGCTTTCTAGACCTCTTGGTTGGGGAGGACTATAAATTAAAAGATATACTGCTGTTTTTGCATTAACTGTCTCTGTGCCTGTTTCTCCTAAGCATGAAAAAATGAAGAAATACTATATTCTTCAGAATTCTGCAGCTTGCAGATACCTTTCGAACAAAAATTAAACATATTTGAAAATAAACAAAATGAACTTTATGATTGTTTGGTCGATCTATATTTTTAATTGCATATACATAATCTTTCTATGAGCAAACCAAATATTGTGGAATAAATTTTATTAAGGAACAAAGTGATTATATATGTGTAGAGTATACGAAAAATTAAGTATTATATATATTTTAATTCCTACATTCTTTTTCAGGAAAGGATTTTTTACCATGAGTTTAAAATTCTAAATCAGCACCAAAAAATTGCACCAGCAACAATTTAGTGTGTATCCTTGGTTAATGAAATCTTAATTAATTCCAAAATCTTCCACTACCCAGTTGCCAAGAAAATGACAATATCACTGCCAAGATCACTCAGTAAGAATAAACTGAAGTAACACCATGGCTAATAGCCCAGCAGAGTTCCTAGTCTGAGTAGACCCTGACTTTTGGGACCATAAAACTGGTAGATGAGACACCTAGTCAGATGGGTGAAATAATTATAGATAGTTGCAAGTGTTCCTCCTGCTCCCCAAAGACTAATTTCTAGAGGAAGAAATCTAAGAAAGATTTATCCCTTTCTGAATTATTTAGCCAAGTCTCTTATCCAGGTTCACTGATTTCTCATTTAACAGTAGCACTTTCAAATCTCAGGTCCAGTTGGTTGAGAGTCATCTCAGAAATGAAGGGGGAGCAACCAACACATCCTGGAAACAACCCAGTTACTGCTAATCCCCTTTCTGATTTTAATCCAAAAAAAAATCTGCATTTCTATTTTTCTTACCTTTCCCTTTGGAAACACATTTTCCTTGCAATAAAACCTAGACAAAGTCAGCCAATCAAAAGCTATAAAAATGTTTGAAATGTTTGCCTGGGGCTTAGGTATAAGAAGTTATCTAGTGACCAATCTATAAACCCTTTACTTTAAAGGCTTCCTGGAGACATCATTCCCCAAACAAAAAACAAAAACAACAACAAAAAACCACATTTATTTCCTTCTGCAGAGCTTTCTTCAGGTCTTGACTTGCTCTCTAGGCATAAGAAGCATAGGCTATCTTTTATAGGGCAACGTGGACACTTACTATTGTACATCTACGATGTTTGCCTAATTTTAGTTCCAGATCCAACCACAGTAAGCAACAAGGTCTAAAAAGATGTGCAACATTTCCCACATGTCCAGATGTTTGTCATAAGAATTCTACTCTCGGTTAAATAAAAACAGAGTTAAATATAAACACTTATTTACATTTCAATCTTTCTAGACGTTTGAGCCTTTCACACATACAGTAAGCTTCAAATAAGCTTACAGAATGTTCTTAAATGGAAATTGGCCTAGATTACCCAATTCTTTTCTATCACAAAAGCTTTATGTTGCTTGTATAGGGAAAGCAGCAGTTGTCCATTTTACTGTCCTGATATTTGAACTTATGCACACAATTTAAGACACAAATGAGATTTTTAACATCTAGTGATTGATATTTTCCTTCTATGTTTAAGAGTTAGCATATCCAACCATTAATAATTTTATTTCTTACCAGGATAAGATCAGGTTTCAGCAGCAGAGTTGAAATAGACACTGTCCTAAAATAAGGAAACAAACATGATGCCAATATTATAGCAGCCACAACAGAATAGGGGCAGTTACAGGATCACAGTGGCAAATGACACTGCTGTAATACTATTAGCAAAGCTATAATAGTTCAAAACAGAAATAAACAGTCTCAAGAAATGTCAGGATATGTTGACAGCTGGGAGATAAAGAAGCCCAAACAAATCATGATTGACCTGAAAAAGAAACAAGCAGAATAATAAATCAGTTTGGAAAACAGACAACGTGCAAACATCAGAAGAATCAGTGCAGGATATGTACTCTAACTGCTGTGCATACAGATGAGTATTCTGTAATTGTCTATATGGAATGAGCTCCTATAGTGGGAAAGTGCAGCTGAGAGTAAATTTGAGTTTCTACCACCATTTTAAAATAAGAATATATGCAATGCATTCAGTATACAGTATATTTGTAATGCCTTCTTCCATGTGGATGAATAATAATCATTATTAAGTGGTCAAATCAACATGGCACTATTTGCTATCTGATTTTGTAGATGAGTTGCACTTTGGCTGCACTTTTTCAGTATTTTTGGTATATCACATCTGAAATATATATGGACTTCATCATAACTTTGATCTTTGTGTTATGATTTATATTTATATTTACTCACTAAAAGCCTTTAAAAACTATTTAGAGTCTTATGACTATGGAACAGACTTGCACAACCTGTACTTAATGCATGTATTGTTGCTGCATGTTCAAGCAGGCTAGGAATTTTTGGAGGACACTATATTGGAGAAAACTAGAATAATAGGGATTCCTATATTCACATCAAAAGTGAAAATAGTCCTCTGGAGCCTGACAGGATGTATAAAAGTGAGCTGTTGAAGGATTTAAAGGGGTGCTAATGCAGGTGCTGAAAAAGATGAGCATATACTTGAGGTCCAAATCTCTTAATCTGTGACTTTACTGAGTTTCATACCAGGGTTATGGAACAGCTCTGGTTTCAGATTTGATGAAAAAAGGCTTTCTGAATAAGCCTTACACTTTGAAATGTCATCTCTCTCCTGCGACCTAAATTTGCACACCCAATATGAGGAGCATGAACTAAATGGTCTAATAAAATTACAGTAATTTAATGCAGCATACAGTAATGTTAATAAAGTGCATATCCGGCAATTATGGTGATTAACTTAAATTCCAAAAAAGTTGTATTATTAAAGAAAGAGCATACATAATTGGTTATAACTCTTCTATAAAAGTTATCTTTTAAACACAGAGACTTAGATTAAAATGAATGTTTCAATTAAATAGATGCAAAAAAAAAGCAAAGAACAGATTTCATTTTCAAATATACCCCTTGAACAATTAATTTAACAATTAGAATACCTTCCCCCATTCTCTGCCACCACTAATATTACTGAATATGTTTAATAAGAATTGGATTCTACTCCCCACTCTCAATTTTTTATTTAATTGAACAATGCCAGGTTGTGGCAGATTATTTATTCAGATGTAATCAATTACATTTAAAAGTATATAATAAAAAGTATACAGTATATTCAGAAGAAATATAAATTCTGAGCTTGACTTCCAGAGGAAGAAATAGCTGACTAAAGACAGCTCCACGAAAATAGGAGCCAACAAGTGCAAATAAGAATGAAAAGCTGGTGAATAGACTCTTTGGCACCTCTCTGGACAAGGAGAGGATGGGAGATCCCCCACATCCACTCCAAACAGTTGTTCCTCATGAGGAGACTCCAAAACAGTGGTCTTTGGTGGGTTTTGAACACTGGAAGATGATGGGAATAGCTAACTTGCTCGCAACCATGGCCAGCACCTTTTAAAAGACACTAAGTTCTCAAACTTCCTTTTCTAATCATGCTTGGAAATTACTTGTTAACTACTTTTAAGGTATTAGAGATCTTCGGATTCTTTAGTCTGAAAATGCTAGGTGAGTTTTCCTTCAATCCTTAATGAAAGAAAGTTTTAATCATAAGTTTAAGAATTTTAAAAAATGAAATAAACAGAAAAAAGCTAAATAAGACTTTGATCCAAATTTATCTGAACTAATTAAGGGTCCAGATAAATTTGGAATAAGTTTTTGGAATTAATTATAAAGAATTCTTCTTGTGGGAAATTGATTTGTTTGGATTTCTGCAAGACAGAATAAAGATAAGCAATTTTAAAAAGTGGACACTAGAGGGAACTAAAGATTTTAGTTAAATACATAAGCCTAATTAACAGTTAATTAACTGGGTTGTATAAAATGATGCAAAACAGTTTAACACTGAAAATACTGAAGGACACTTTTGAAAAATGGAATCAGAAGTTAGTATTAATAATGTCAATAACGTTTGCTTCTACAGATAGACTGTGTCCAAAAGATATTATGGAAGAAATGGCAGATGAGGAACAAGTTTTATTAGACAAGACAGGGATGGCACCGAAAATGGATTTGCAAATGACAGGTTACAAGAATGACATGGAAAAGGATTTCTCACTGGCCATACAAAAGAAACCAGTTGATGTTTTAAAAAGCAAAAGGGAAATACAAATAATAAATCAAGAGAGTGACCTGGATAATTCTTTTATATTGGATTTACAAAAGAGGCTTGTTAAAGGTTTGAAGAATCTTGTGAGAAGGGACAAAGAAGAAATGAAAATAAACCAAATTCTATGATATTATTTAAATACATTAAAGATTAAGACTGTTAGAAGTAAAAGGAAGGAAAATAAAGTTGGTTAATTTGATCAAGGTTGAAATAAGTTGTGTTGTTATTTCTGGTAACCTTTAATGGACTTTGTGCTGACACTAGGACTGAAAAGATTATGCTTTATGGATTCGTCTATAGATAAGAGATAGGATATGGGATGAAGCGATCATTGGCTGTAAACTAAGAGGGTGTGAAGAGTCAAAAAAATGTTTATACTTGTGAAGAAGTTTGGAAGTAACTCCTTTATATATTTCTTTTCTCTCTCTTCACTTTATTCTTTTCTTTCTTTTTTCTTTCTATTATCTATGTTCTTTTTTCTTCATCTTTGCACCTTTCACTCTTTCAATTTTTCTTTCTTTCTTTTAGTTTATATTAGATTTTACTATTGTAATTAAAACCCTTAATAAAATTTATACAGTACTTGAATGCCATTAGAAGACTGAAAATGTACAAATTGAAATGGCATTAATAAGAAAGCAGTTATAACTTAACAAATATTTATTGTTGGTTACATGATGGTATAAATTACATCTTCTGTGACATACAATATAATCAAAACTTCATTCCAAATTTGAAAGATTTTGGTTATTTTCTTCAGTCTTCTGTACTATAAAAGCACAACAAAGAAAAATGCTTGACAGTATCATAAATAAAAACAATCCAAAGTTTTATTCAGTTACAAGTAGTAGGAACTATTGTTTGAGAAGGGTGGTTTATTTTTAGTTACCTAATCATTAAGTTATACAGTATGTGGAATCTTGAGAAAATATTTATAATTAGGTTGTGTGTGCTCCAGAAATGCTTTGGAAGAGTTGCTTCAAAATGGGCATGATTGGATGATCTCCTTAAAGCAAAGGGTATTATTATTATTATTATTATTATTATTATTATTATTATTATTATTATTATTATTATTTTATTTCCCTCTGGGTCTG
>NW_006533795.1:205401-218038 GCF_000186305.1 Python bivittatus | reverse complement strand
AGCCAGCGTGGCTGGCTGGGGAATTCTAGGAGTTGAAGTCCACACATCTTCAAGTTGCCAAGGTTGAGAAACCCTGGCTTAAGCAATAATAACTTCTGCAGAGGCTGTCAAATCCAGTCTGGTACTTAGTGCCAGAATCCAAATTAAGACACCACAATATATCTCTATCTAGCCTCCTCTTGAAGACACCTAGTGAAGGGGAGCCCTCTCTGATCATTGGACCCATCATCAAACCTTTATTACAATTAGCAACAATTCCCACATCTGTGATATCCTCACAGTCCTAAGATGTTGGCTGAGCTGACCAATAGCGTTTGTGTCCATGCAACATTCAAAACCAGGTCAGCTATTTATTATTTCTATTTATTTACTAGATTTATATGGCTGCTCATCATCCATAAGTGACTCTGGGTAGCTAACACAATAAAAACATCAGTACAATAACGGAGGCCATAAATAAAACTCATAAAACAAAAGAGAAGTGGCCACCAAGGAGAACCCAATTAATAGCAACATCATTCAACTTGTGGGCTCAGCACTTTCCCAACTCTCATGCCTAAGAGAAGAGCCAGCTTTTATGGGCTTTGCAAAAGGTCAGCAGGGTTAGGGTGAACCTAATCTTAGGTGGACTGGTGTTCCAGAGGACAGGAACTGGGTTCTAATGGATGACATGCTAGTTGACAGGACCAGGAACATGTCCCTTCTGCTAGATCTGATAGTACAGGTAGAGACAATTGGAGAGAGGCGGTCCCTCAGATAACCTAGCCCTGTGTCATGAAGGGCTTTATAAGGGACAACCAGCACCTTGAATTGCACCTGGAAGCCTATTGGGAGCCAATGCAGTTCATGAAACAAAGATGTAACATGGGTATTCTGAGGCATGCCCATAATGGCTTGCACTTCTGCATTCTGGACCAACTGCAGTTTCTGGATGTTCTTCAAGGGCAGCCCCATGAAGAACACATTGCAGTAGGAGGTGATCAAAGCAGGAGGGACTGAGTACAGTCCCACTGATTCAGGAAAGGGTGCAATTGGTACGCCACACCAAGTTGTGCAAAAGCGCTACTGGCCACAGTTGCCACCTGCTCCTCAAACATGAGCTGCAAGTCTAAGAAGACTTTCAAACTGCACACCAGTTCTGTTTGGAGCAGCACAACCCCATCCAGAACTAAAGGCAGAAAATCACCAGATCCAGGAGGCCCTAAAACTCAGAGCCATGGATTTGCTTGGGTTGCACTGAAGCTTGTTCTTCCCTGTTCAGATGCCCGCAGCCTCCAAACACTAGGACAGAACCTCCACAGCATCACTTGGCCATCCCAGGATGGAGATGTGCAACTGGTTACCACTGAATGACCTCACCTAGTGGCTTTGTGTAAATGTTAAAGAGGAGACGGAGACTGTTAAGCCCCAAGGATCCCCACAAAAAAGGGGGTTGGGACTTGAATCCTTCCTCCATCAACACTGACTAGAACCAACCCAAGAGGAAAGAGGAGAACCAACACAAGACTGTGCCCCCAACTCCTAATGCTGGTCCAGAAGGTCATATTATATGAGTTGATTTGTATTTTCCCGCTTTTCTATGTTTTTACTTTTATTTGTACTTTAGTGATTTAATGATGGTCATACTGTTTTAATTGTCACTGTGGTCACACACTGCCCAGAGTCACATCCTGTGAGATGGGCTGCCATATAAATTTGCTAAATAAATCAGTATATAGCAAGATAGATAGTATCGAAAGCAGCTGAGAGATCAAGGAAAGCCAGGATGAAAGTACTCCGCACATCCCACTGCTGGCAGAAGGGATCCCCAAGCATGATCACTGGTGTTTCAGTCCCGTGTCCAGGCCTGAAACCCAACTGAAAGGGGTTCAGATAATCTGCTTCCTCCAGGGTTTTCTGAAGCTGCCATGCATCCAAGATATAATATGAATAGCATAAATATAAAACTTGAAAAAGGTACATACATAACAAAATAAATTTAAAACACCCCTAATAATAAGTAAGTAACTAAGTAAGTAGACAGGCAGCAGTCAAAATACAAATGTTTTTTGAAATAACTCAGTTCTGAGCAATTTATGATATGCAGTAATGTTAAGGGAACCTGTCTGCAAGCCATTTTATGTTATTTAATAAAAATTGATTCAACACCTTGTTGGAATGTTAATAAAAGGACTGCCGTTCTGTACCACATTCCACCCGGTCACATTCCCTCTATTACAGGGTTCTTCAACCTTGTCAATTTTAAGATGGGTGCACTTCAACTCCTCGAATTCCCCAGCCACCCGTCTTAAAGTTGCCAAGGTTGAGGAACCCTGCTCTATTAGATCTAGCTAGATAAGATACAGAGGAGAAAAATAAAGGAGTTTCCAACCAGAAAAAGGGATTAGTGGTGGCCACAAAATCTGTCCATCCTTGAGAGATCTCCCTGGGTTAAATAGAATTATGCTATAATGTTGATCAAAAGAAAGGAAGAAATATAAGAAAAGGACCCTCATATTAAGGATACTATACAGCACTGCCAGCCCTTCAAGGTTATCTAGATCAGGAAACACCCCACAAAATGACTAGAACTCTACTTTTTTGAGATAGGCTGTTGTTACAGAATCTTGCAAGTTTGACATTTTCTCATCCCTTTCTCTTATGCCCCAGAGCAGTGTTTTTCAACCTTGTCAACTTTAAGATGTGTGGACCTCAACTCCTAGAATTCCCCAGCCAGCATGGATTGGGGAAGTTGAGAGTTCTGGGAGTTGAAATCCACACATCTTAAAGTTGACAAGGTTGAAAAACACTGCCCCAGAGAGTCAGGGTAGAGTCAGTGTGTGTGTCTTTTTCTAACACTTCCCCTGTTTCCTGGGCTTAAATCATGCTTTTTCACATGTTCTAACCATCTCTGAATAGTTTCTCCAAGGCCATCTCCATAGCTCCCTACAAGTTCCCTGCTTTGGGGCTTCTGATAAATACTTGTCTCTTGTACTGTAAAAAACAGGACACTCATTTTCACCCGCTGAGGTGTGACCGTTCTAATATGAGGAGAAACTTCCTCCTTTTCATGTTCTTGGACATTCTGATCAACCCACGAGATGGCAGCATTGCAACATCTATGGAAGAATGAAGAAAAGTGAAGACCAAATTTTGTCATTGTAGCTCCTTGTCCTTTCCATTGCATTAAGAAGCATGTAGATGTGACCTCCAGAAAAGAAAGAAAGAAAATGCAAAGTCATCTTTCTCTTTAATAAATGTCTTTGGAGTAATTAATGAGATTACTTTGGAGTAATGAATTAATTAATGTATTTGATGCATGTCTGAAAATGAATGGGAAAGAGATTTTAGACCTCGGAGAGAGCCGTCTCCTGGTTTATTGAAGCACTGCTGTTCGGTCGGTGTGAGCAGCAGACACCTTCAGTGGTGGAAGGACATTCAATTATTCAGATGTAATTATGAGTTCAGTGGGACTGATTCCCTGATATACATAAAACAAAATTAAAACTGATAGGAGGAGGAAATATTTCTTCACGTGGTATGGAGTCGATCTATGAATGAGGAATATGGCTGCTAATGTAGATGGCTTCAAAAGGGGACAAGGCAAATTCCAGGTCACTCAATGGCTACTAGCTTTGATGATTGGGCGCTGCCTTCAAGCACAGGAGCTGTCCCCCTGTTCGTAGTACAGTATGTGAATGGGAGCAACACTGGGAGGGAAAGGTTGCCTTGATCATCTATTTGTGAGTCTCCTAGATGCCTCTGGTGGGCCACCACCTGAGATGGAATGCTGGCTGAATGGGCCTAGGCCTGATCCACCAGGCTGTTCTCATGTACACATGAGGACTGCGTAGGGTTTGGGATTCAAAGGGAAAAAGGTGTTTTGGAATGTGTGTGAGTAGGTAGTACCCGCCAGGAACTCCCTGAATGAAATGCATTTTGTTCCCCACAAAAAGATGCAGTCACTTTAAGGAGATGTCAACAAGTGTTGGGGGTCAGGATGTTAGCATAGAGGCTGTGGCATGGGTGTATGTGATTAGTGGTTTGGTGATTTTACTGAGCCTTAATACAGTTTTATTTAGTTTTTGGTTTAATGGAAATCTTTGTTTTTATCTTGTCTGCTGCCAGGAGTTTCTTGAGATAGATAGGTGACCATATAAATTGGATGGATGGATGGATAAATAAATAAATAGTTGCTACTTGAGATCCTCTATATGTTCTGAAGCTTTGTTTCTCTTCAGATCTGAAGTGTTTGACAACCCTCCTGAAGACTGGGTGGCAGTCTTTCAAATAATTTATCTGGGCAGGTCAGATCTTCTTCAGGTTGTCCTGACTAGATGAACACATCCATTCAGGGTGTTTGTTTTTGTTTTTTTGCTAATAATATGGAAGTGTTTTGCCATTGCCAACTTTTGGGATGTTTTTTCTAGCCCACATCCCTGGTATTTTCAGGTGCCAGTATTCCCACCAACCCTGCCGAGTTTTCTGAAGCTAGCCCAGATTGTCCAAGAGCTGAAGCTTTCCTAGGTTAGCTTTTGCTACCCTAAACTTCTAAATCTTCCTGGCTTACCGCAGCCAGAGCTGAAGAGATATATGGAGAGGCATGACTTTTTTACTATATATTTTTTTTCCTTCATTGCTCCCATTGCTGTCAATGACATACTTTAAAGACCCTTGGGAAAATAGATCTTGAGAATGATGGGGTGTAGAAATCCATGATTCCTCTGCTATTCTTCCTTTGGATCATTGTGTAGCTAATTCTGCATTTTTTTTTTCCAATATGAAATCCTATTGTCAATGTGAATTTTTCTATCTTTAGACAAAGCTTGCAGGTACTGTGGTAGATGGAAAGCAGAAGTGCAGAAGTAACCATTTTTCAATGCTTGTTACAGACTAGAATTTCAGACATAGGATAGAAGAGACTCAGATCTGGTATGTTTTCTAAATTGCATTTTCATTGTTTTAAACCTATATGTAGAGAGAATTTCATTTCAGTCCAGGATCAGGGATGTAAAAAGAAAATGTTACAAACATTACAACAACTAACAACAAAATACAGAAAAGAAATGGAGAATGTTAAAATACGGCAGTAGAACTGCAGTTAAACCTATGGACCTTTATATCATCTATATTAGTATCTGTTTCTTAGTACTCACGATCTGAAAAACAAATTTTGCCACTTTATAAATAATGTCTGGATTTCTGTCAGGTAAAAAAAAAGGATGACATAAAATGTACCTGATCTGGATAGTTGCTTAAAATTTGTGCCTCAAATGAGAATTCTAGGTTGATTTGTTTGAAGATCCATCGGTTTGTTTTCTTGGCTGTCCATGGTATTCTCAGGAGTCTTCTCCAACACCGAAGCTCAAAAGAGTCAATGCTCTTCCTATCCCGCTTCTTCAAAGCCCAGCTTTTGCTTCCATGGAGTGTCACAGGGAATGCCACAGTTTGCACGATTCTGAGCTTTGTAGGTGTAGACAGACCTTGGATACACACATCACAGCATTTGGATACTTTTTCCAAGAACTTCATGGCCGCCCTACCAAATGCTAGTCTGAGGCACATTTCTTGAGTGCTTGTCTCTTTTTTGTCGTTGGCTAATCTTAAAAGGCAGAAGCTCTCCACCACTTTGATATCGTCACTGTCAATTCTAAAGCCGGCTGTTACACCTGTTGTCATTAGTTTAGTCTTCTTTTGAAATAAAGAAGACTAAATTTTGAAATTTTATTCCCATTTTTCACTGTGGTCACTGACTTGACAGACCCCCCAAAACTGGGGTGTAGCTGTTCTGGACATGAGTTACCTGCAAATTGACTTTGCATAAATGCAGGTGGTAGAATGTTTAATAAACCTGTAAACTCAGTTTATAGATGCTAATTTATTAAAATTCAGGTATTTTAGTTCTGTTTCCAAAGTGGTGTTCATTAAAAAAAAGGAATAGTAAAACCAGAATAATTTACAAATCATAAAATAATAATAATAATAATAATATAAAAACAGAATTAAGGACCATTTATTGAAACTTAAGCATCTTAATTCCGTTTCCATTGCAAATAAACCCAATGTAGGGGTCCAGTATAAAAAAAAAAGAAACATTAAAACCAGAGAAATTTACAGAATGTACAATAATAAAAAAATTGTAGAAGAAAACACTATACTCAAATGATGAAAAGTAAATATATAAAACAGGATCAAGATGCAATAGCAGAACTATGCTAAACATCACAGCGGCATGAATTGAGTCAAAAGGTTGGCAGCGTGGTAGGATTTCAAATGATGCTGAAAGCTAGGTAAATTTGGCATCAGTTGTAACTGAATAGAAAGGAAATTCCATAATTAAGGCACTGTATCCAGAATCCCATCTTTAGGTGCCACATAGGGAATGTCTGGCAGGGGGCACCTTTAAGAGGGCATTTTCCAGTATACAATGCAACGTATCACTGTTTAATCTGAACTCTTAAAAAAGAGTCATCTTGGAGTCAAGGATTTCTGGTAACTTGATGGACCCCACCATATAATTTTCTTGGCAATGGTCCCCAAATACTTTGCCATTGCTTTTTCTCCCCTGAGATTTTTTTTTGTTTTTAATTCTTAGCTTTTCCTTCCCAGGCTAGTCTACAATTCTGGTAGCTTGCCATCCAGCTATTATCCATTTCCAACCCTGAGTAACTTTTTCAGTCAAGGTTGGTTAGGGACTTCAACCTCTTGTGTGAGACCTGTGGGATCACCTTGAAATATGATTTCAAAACATCTGGGCTGGAGAAAATGGAAGTAAACACTTAACCCCTTCCTCCCCTACAGATGACACCAAGCGTTTGCAGGAAGCACCACCGATGAATGCAATTCCATTTCTTCTGGATGGTTCAGAGTGACTTCTGAACAATCCTCCTGTCTCTTCCTCGTGTAGTTTTACAGATGCCCCAATGCCCTGATTAAAGGACTTCACTACCAATCAGCTGGAGGGCTCCTGGTTCAAGAAAATGGAATTACATGGTCTGCTTTGACAACCTCCATTTCTGAATAGTTCCTCTTGCCATTCTTTCATTCCCTGGATGCTAAAACTTCAGCAAATAAAAGGCTTTATTAAGTTGTTAATAAAATTTCATTTTCTCGCTAATGCCATTGTGCTTCATTATTAATTTAAAAATGTATTTAGCCCTGCATGCTGATGTGCTATGCCTCATTATTAATGCATGGGCCTTGCCTCTGTTGTTTAATTAAACACCATGATTATGAAGTTCTGATGTGGCTTATTGATAGCTTATTGATAGCAAGATGGGAGCAATGATCTTTGCATAAACTTATCCTTCTCCCCAAGTCCACACTGTACTTACAGCGTTTATTGTCCCTGTAAAGCACAAATACCATCGCTCTTCTTATTAAAAAAAAAAAAAGCATTAATGAATTGCATGATTGCTCAGGAATAACAATTTAGTGCAAAGGCATGTATTGTTGAGTAATGCTCTGCGACAGCGGTAGTCTACATCTAACTGAAAGTGCATTACTGGGATTTTAGAGTTACTTTCTTCTTTTTTAACAACATGGACCACTGATTCTGGAGCCATGGGACAGGATAGGGGATTCTGGAAATATTTCTTGAGTTGCTCAATGAGAAGATAAGAAATGGCACTTATTTCTGTGAAAGATGGGTTGGACCTGTTTTGAGCTGCTCAGATACATTTCTCCCACACCAAGGCACTTTTGGGTGGTTTGCCACTCTCAGCTGCTGGTGGAATTAAAATGGAAGCTTCAGACAACATCTAATATAGTACTGTATTATCTAGCAATGGCTGAAATCATCTTAACTTACTCCCAGTGAAGTCCCACTCAGCAGAAACTCTTGCAATGTTAATTAAATGCTTCCTGCTTCTAATGTATGACCCTATTATTTCTCTTCTGCTTGGTTTGGCTAGGAAGATCATTGATGAATTGCCCTTTAATGATCCTTTCTTTAATTGGCTTAAAGGAAGGCTTTAATAATTGCTTTTCTTCTGTTATTCTCTCTGCACCCTCATCCTTTGAAATATGCATTACCCTTTAACATGAAACATCATTGGAAGATAACATAGGAATGTGCCAATCTAAAGATGGAATATTTGAATCCACTAAAAAAAGCAAACTGTGAACAAAGTATGACCACTCCAGAGAAAAAGATTTATATGGAAGTGTTAGTGAAATATTTCACCATATAATGAAAAGGCTATACTAATGTTTTAAACCCCAGGGATATTCAAATATAATACATTAGTGCATAATGGCTAGATTCATATGCAGCACTAAACCGGTTTGTTTCAACTGTGTTTTATCAACTGAGACACAATTAGCTAGGCTCACTAAGACTTAATCCATGGTTTATGAACAACGATAATTGGGTTTGTGCAATATGTAAATTCAGCACCAAGCAAACGACACAGTGATCTGATGTAGGAATCCAATTATTGAAAGAAGATGGGTGAAATTGGGCTGCAGGTGGTCAAGAAGAACCTAGGCGTCCTCAAAGGTGAGAACGTTGGATGTCTTCTAGAAGTAATGCTTATGATTAAATGCCAAACAGTATCCTTGTAAGGCAACAATGAATCCTGGGTATTCAGTACCAATATTGTAAAATGAATCCTCTGTTATGTGGGATTCTGCAAAAGACATATGAGGTTCTTCAGAAGCTGTAGATTTGCAATGACAAATACATTTCCAAATGGGACATGTGAACTCAGCAGAAAGCATGGAATATTATTATACAGGCAAGATCCCTGTCTGCCTAGAAACTGCTCAGAGTCACTAGGAGTCGGGCAGCATATTATTATTATTATTATTATTATTATTATTATTATTATTATTATTATTATTATTATTATTATTTCTTCCTTTGAGATCAGATAGGAAGTTGGGATGGAAACAGCCATTTTAGTATATCTAACAGTCCTTTACTGTCCAGCACAATGCTCCATGTAGTTAAGTATGCAGTTCTGTGCACATTTCTGGATAGTAGAAGGAAATGTAGAAGAAAGCTCACCCAAAGATAATCATCTGAAAACCACTCTTCTCTGAAATATCCTTGATCATATTTCTTTCTGTTCTTGAATTATCAATCTGGGCAAAGAAATTAGTCATAGTCCCTAATGTTTCATTAGGATCATGAACATTTCACTACTCAAAGTTTTCTGACCACATTCCTATGCCTTTCAGCTTTAAATAACAGCATGGATGAGTAATGTATTATTGAATTTGATGAAGATTAGGTAGAAAAGAAATAAGAAAATTCACAAATGGCACTGACTAAAAGAAGCAGTTGACTCATTACTCTTGGCTGATTTCTGAAGGCCAATGTAGGTATGGAATGAAACTTCATGAGTTGTTCCAAACTGCCTTCCAAGTCGATGCTCTCCAAATGGAAAAAAAGAAAAAGAAAAGAAGAATGATATCCACAGGGAAGGAACTAATCTAGCACTCATGATGTAGGGTAGCATCAGATCTGAACGAGCATGACTGTCAAATAAAATCAAGACCCTAGAAATGTTGGGAGTGGGATATGAAGCCGTGAAACAATGCCAGTCATCAGAGATGAAGACAAGAGAACAACAATTTGAAATACATAGAAAGAAAGACAGAAATGTCTATAAATGATGGTGCAGGTTTAAGGGAGATGTTGTTGACTGCCAGTCAGCACTGCCAACGGAAGGTTGCTGTAAGCTATAGTCCAGCATCTGGACAGTCACAGTTTTAACACCCATGGACCCATGTCTTTAACAATAAATCCTTAGTACCGGATCAAACTCCAGCTAGTCTTGATAGGTGAACAGAAAAGCCACAAGAATGAAAGTGGTCGAAAACCACGGGCCTTTCACACTTCACTTTCCCTCCCTTTTCATTCCTGAAAATGCCATGGTTCTTCATGCATTGTTATATTAATAGCATTACTTGCAATACTGCTGTTAACACAGCCGTGCATGGAGCAATATTAAATTACTGCTGCTATTCATGCCTGTCGCGTCTTGATGAGAGCGGAGGAAATCCAAAACCAGGGTGGCTCCCTGCAGACACCGCTGCTTCTGTCATCCATAGCTTCGCAGCTACCCGCAGGCTTCTATCTGTGTAAGATTTGGGGAGCGGGGGGGAGTCATGGCATGACCTTCCAAAGTGAAACTGATTTGACAATGGCTTCTCCGGCTGTAGCATTTTCTAAAATGTGTTTTAGAAGCCAAGTTGCTGGAGCTTTTCCCTCCCCTCCCCTCCCCTCCTTCCCTGGAGCCCAACGCACAATGGAGCCTTGCTAAGTTTCTCTTGCAATTCCAATGTGTGTTTCTCTCTTTGCAACTCCCATTATGACTTTGCGGTGAGAACAGTAGGAAATTACGGTTTACACAAATGGACGGGAAAATGCATTTTCTTTTCCACTTAGAGAAATGACAGCTTTCAAAGAGAGATCTAAACTCCCCCCTTAGCAACAAGAGTTCTATAAATGTTTTTTTTTTTTTTAAACCCACATCCAACAACTCTTCATTATTTTACCATTTGAGAGGCGGGGAGCTTGCTTTCCTTAACAGTCTAATGTGGAGCAAATCTGCCTCATCATCTCTTAAAGTGCTGGTTCTGAATTGCATTAAAACAAAAGGAAGTAAACATGGCAATATTTGTACTATTTATTTACCATTGCCATTTACAATTTATTTACCACTTCCTAGAGAATGAATATAAATCATGGCAGCTTTGGGTATACACAGCCAGGCACTGGGAAGGAAACTTTATGTACTGAATCTTGTACAACATCACAGAGATACCCAAATGAGATTTGGGCTTTAGGTTATGGATATTACATTGTAGCACAGTCCATGTATTGGCAGGCCAACGAAAAAACAGTAGAATTCATCCAGAAATCTGCATTCATCTGTAGGTCAAGTCCTTGCCTTATTTTCTAAAAGCTATCAAGAATTTTGTATTATGATCAGTTGCACAGCAATATACATAGACGCTGGGGGTTTGTTTGAAAGTTTTTTTTTTAAGGCAAGAATAGTTTTTAGCATTTTTTTTTTTTTTTTGGTCATCAAGAACACAGTTTATTCCTGTATCATTGTTCAGAATGCCCCAAATTAATTCCTGCAAAATAAGAAGGACGTGAAGAAAAAATGCCTAGCTTGCATGGTGCAAACTGGGAGTTGAAGGAGCAAAAGAACAATTAAATTGTGGGCTATGGATATATATATATTTCCACACTGCCATTTAATCAGGTTTATCGTGAACCTCCTGTAAGTCTCCCAGGCCTATTGTAATATTCCAGCATGGCAATTGGATCTTGCAGAGCCCAATTGCCATAATGTGGCATGAAATTAAAACATGATGATATTTGACAAGAGAATGTCAGGGTCTTTCTTGTTTCCTGCCTCCTCCACTTGACAAAACCTTTGCCTGCACAGAAGCTGTTCTGCTATGTTGCCAGGCAGACACGGGCCTGATCTGGACAAGGCAGTTGCACTTAGCAGAATTATGGAAACTGTTAACTGGTCTGCATTTGAGCGCTCAAAGTCTCCATCTCCATGTTGGCTTCAGTGGGCAATGATTTGATTCTGAGGAGCTAAGACTTCACCTGTTTCCATTCTATCTGGATTTAGAACAAAGCTATGGAGCTGTGCTTTTAAAATAGGTGGGTCTTGCCCATGTCACAATAACATTCCATTCATGTGGACTTGTGTAAATGGATTCAAGGAGACTGCTTTCTGTCTTCCCCTCTTTTTTCATTCTCTTTCCTCCTCCTCCTCCTCCTCCTCCTCCTCCTCCTCTCTCTCTCTCTCTCTCTTTCTCTCTCTCTCTCTCTCTCTGTCAGCCTTCCCAGATAGTCCAGACAGAAAGCACACCCAGATGAACTAATTCTACTTTATTGCTTTATTGTAAGGTTGCATCAACAGAATCCTGCAAGTCTGAAAGTACAAATCTCCCGTTGTCTCTTTTACAGCCCAAGAAACTAGGGAGGGTCCCTTCTGAGCCCCTTCCTCTGTCTATTATGCAGTTGTGGGCTATGCCCTCTCTTATCTGACCATTTCCTAGGCAGCATCTCTTCCCCCCTTCTCCCAAGGTCATTCCCACATACCATTATGTTCTCTTTCCATCTTTCCTTTCTCTTCATGCTGGGAAGGAAATCATGATTAGTCTTGTAACTCAGGGCAAAGGAGCAAGACTTCCTGAACCAGTAAAACCATAGAATAGGAGTGGAGGGACACTAATTTAGAATCTTTTTTCTGCCCTTGCTACAGAAGCTTCCTTGTTTTTCTTTGTCCATTTTTACCCCCAACCCCAACCCCACCAATCCTGTAAGGTAGATTAGGCTGAGAGAAAGGGATTAGCCCAAAACCATGCAATGAACTTTGTGGAGGAGTAGGAACCTGGCATTCTTCTCTTCTTGTCTGATATTCACCACTATCCTACCCTCCATTCATTACTTTTGAATTGTTGGCACACCATTTTTTATTTCTCTATTAAATATATTTCTGTAAGGACTTCCACACAGCTAATTACAAGGAAAAACATCCAAAGTAAATAGAGTAACATTAAACCATCCATAGTAATAGACGGTTATATAATATAAAGCAGTGTTTCTCAACCTTGCAGCTTGAAGATGTGTGAACTTCAACTCCCAGAATTCCCCTTGCTGGCTGGGGAATTCTGGGAG
>NW_006533795.1:186486-205200 GCF_000186305.1 Python bivittatus | reverse complement strand
CTCCCAGAATTCCCCAGCCAGCAAGGGGAATTCTGGGAGTTGAAGTTCACACATCTTCAAGCTGCCAAGGTTGAGAAACACTGATATAAACCAACAGATAGCATCATTCTAACTGATCCCAAATGCTTTCTAGAAAACCTCCATTTTAACCAGTTTGTGGAAAGCTAAAAGGGAGGGGGCTAATCTAACTTCTGCAGAGAGGCTATTTCAAAAAGTAGGCGCCATTATCAAGAAACAGTGCCTCTGACCCTAGACCCCTCTTATCTCATTGAAGTGGGGGACTACAAGCAGCTTCTCCTAGGAAGCACACATGGAGGTGGTTATTCTTGGATGGAGAAGGTGGATCTACCTAAGCATCAAGCCATATAGGTATCTTGATTAACTCCAGAAACCTACTGTTTGTCAATGCAGGGATTGTAAATTTGCTGAAACATATTTGTGGGTGCCTTCTCACCCACAAACAGGCTACTGAATTCTGCACCATCTTCACTTCTGAAGGCCTGTAAAACTGATGTCACATGTGCACAGGTGCACACATCCATCAAGAAATGGGCCACTGTGTTTTCTACCAACTGCAGTTTCTGAGTCTTAAAGACAGCTTCCTGTGGAACATATTGCAGCAGTCCAAATTGATGGTGATAAGAACATGGTTTGCCATGTTAGGTTGTCATCATGGGGACTACCACAATTTCTTTAGCTTCACACTTGAACTTTGGGTGCAGTTCCACATGTATAGACCCTGTGCCTCCATGTGAACTCTCTCCAAGTACTTGGTCCAGGAAAAGGGGATGATTACGATGTCTCAACTTCTTTGGTCATATTGATTTGGCCTCTTTCTTGCTTTTACAAGAATGCTGAATATATGAATATTTATGATGTTCTGTGAGTGACAGACCGATCCAGCCCTGCAGGCCCAATGGAATTAATGTAAATTCCAGTCAACCATGAAAAGCCACTCAAAGTGAACTACATTTCAGCCCCGTGAATGAAGCGCACATTAGAGAGCTGAATTCCAATGTGATAATTACACACAATGGAGCAGTAGTCATAGAAAGATTGTGGATACTGCTGATAAAGTGTAATAAATCTTTTCTGACAAGTGCTTGTTGTGCTGAATCAGGCTTCCACTGGGTTACACTTCGACATCTTGTCTTTGGATTGACAGTTTTGACCCCAGTGCAAGAAATCCATCTGGCGGGCTACAGCTTTGCTTGCACTGACTCAATTGTGGTGTGGCACACCATGCTTTAGAATGGACTGACAGATCTCTGCAACTATTGAACTCAGTCAGTTCAAATTCCTGCTCTTGTTTTTGATTCAGTCCTATGGCCTTTTCAGTGCCAACCTCCAAAAAGGCATGGCATTTGATGAGGTGCTTTCAATAATGGAAGATGGTCTCCCACCCAAACGTTTTGGAGGACATTTTTGCTTGAGTTGTGGTCTATCCAAGAGCATCTTCACTGGGGTAATAAGCAGTGAACCTTTACTTTTCCTACTCAGAGGTTTCACATCATAGTTGGCTACCCCATGGTTAACCCTAGACATTTTGGTGAGACATTGGTGGAGTTTAACTCTGGGGTCAAACCCTTAAGCAGCAAAGAGGCCAATAGAAAGAATAATGTTTATTTTGTATATGCCATGTTTAGAGTGGATTTACTGTCTATTGCCTCCAGAGAACAGGAGCAAAATCAGTTAAATGATGAGAACAGGAGCAAAATCAATGAGTTAAAACTACCAAGAAGGAGCTTCAGGTTAGATATTAAGAGGAACTTCCCAATTGTATGAGCTGTCAGCCAGTAGAACAGGCTGCCACGAGTTCACTTCAACCGAGGCTAGAGAATTGGCTATAAGAGATGCTGTAGTAGATCCAGCACTGCGCAGAAGGTTGGACTTGGTAACTTATATAGTCCCTTCCAACTTTATGATTCTAAGATTATCATCCAATTTTTCTCATCTCATTGTCCTTTTGTCATTAAACCTCCCTTGTAAGCCAATGGTTTGCCCATATCTACCACTGCTAACTAAAAATGGATGTATGGGCAATCTGTGACATTTTATCCCCTGAATGTGATGTTATATTCATTTGTGAGATGTATAACTCTCTTCCATACCTATCCTTCTGACATTATTTTCCTTCAATAAACATTCCCCCACTCTAGCCACACCTCAAACTTTCCCCAGGGCATGGAGTTTGAAATATCCAAGACTAAAAGCTCCAGGAACACCAGTACAGACCAGTTTGGAAATGCACTGTCATAGCATTTTTCAAGGAAGTGTTTTCAACTTCACAGTCTTGCCTAGCTTTTTGATTTCAACCAAGGTTGGCTAGATGCTACTGCCTAGCTGGGCTAAATTTTGACTCCACCACAGATGTGAAGTGTTTTCACTCACTTTCTATAATCCACTCCCCAACTCCTTGCAGCCTTTGTCTCAATATTAAGTTATCCTCTCCCAGCTGCCCAAAGTTTGTATTTCCCTGATCAACCTCCATTCAAGAATGAATTTTCCCATCCTTTGGAATTATTTGTGTTGCCTGTTAAATCACTGGTAGCATAAGCCATTGAAGACTTTCTTGCATTCTCCTAGCAGAAAGATTACATAGATGAATGGTGACAAAAAGAAAAAGGATACCATGATGGTTTATCCTGGGATTTTGAAACTTGACTCCACTTGTGAATGCCTCCTGAAAATGAACGTAATTCTCAAGAAAACAACAAGAACATGGCTTTCAAACAATCCCCTGTTACCACTCTCATACTTGTTAGACAATGACTACAAACAGACCCTGATTTGCAAAAGAACTACTCAAGGCAAGGTGATTTTCCCTCATTCTGGGAACCCCCCCCCCCCCCCAAGAAAGGAAAGAAAACCTTAATTTGTTCCAGAGGTTAAAAACTTGCATAACTCTACTTCAGAAAAGGCTTGGAAGTTTGCAAAAAAACAGGAGAGGAGAAGAGAAACGTGTGTCGTATTTGTGCAATGAATGACCCTCTGAGAATTGCTAATGCAAGTAGCATGTTAACAAGGAATTTCAGTTAACTAAGTATGGATCTCAAGAGTTGCTCTTGGGAGAGGCTGAAAATGTCGCTTCCAGCATGGATGAGTACTGCTAAATATTCTACTGAAAGAAGTATGTGTACATGTGGGCATATTTAGAGGGAGAGAGAAAGACAGAGAGAGATTAGAAACTAGATATTTTCAAAGCTGTTGCCGGAAGTTGCTTATCCAAGGTCTGTTTTCCCATCTAGCTCAGAAGTGACTAGATTCGTACATCATACTGAGCTATATTTTGTGTCATTCAATAAGCCACAACTGGCCAAGGTCACACAACACATTAAACCAAGCTAAACTAAACTAAACCAAACCTTAACACAAGTTGGCTTTGTATTTGTGTGAACAAGGCCACCGTTTACTGGCTGGCAAGAGGTATCTCTTATTCCATCAGCTGCTTTCCCATCTTTTTTTTAACAGGGGATTAGGGTGGCTGTTTATCCTTGTTTGTAGAAGACAGACCTGTGGTTGAAGGACCAGCCCATGTTTATCTCTGCATTTGAAGGTATTTGTTTTTGGGAATTGGGAATCTCTGGTTGATGAAAAAAGGTCTATTTCAAGTCAAGCTCAGCTTCTATTGACGTCATGACTTCTTAGCAGCAGTATGGGTAGGGTTTGCAAGAAGATTTTTTTTTTCAGGATTTTGTTTTCAACTTCCCAGTCTAGTTTACAGCTCTGGGATTTTTCTGGTGGTTTCCTGCCACCCAATAAGAGTCTGTCTCATGAGATCTCTACAATTGGCCTATGGACATCCAGGTATAGGCCATTTCTGTCCCCAAATCTTGCAAGATTCTGGAGTGAACTCTGATTGGATGGATCCACATAACAGGCATCTCCAAGATGATCTGGATTTCAGAACTCACCAATTGCTTAGAACTTTGCTAAAGAAAAAAGAAAAAAAAGTACTGTTTCTTTCTTCAATTTTCAGAATAGGATTTCCTGCATTGTGAGAATTTGGGTGGGATTTCAAGGACGAGTGCCTTAAGCCTTGCAGAGGTTTAACCCCCCCCCCCCCAACATTAGACTGAACTTCCTCATCGTTCCTTCTCCAAGACTGATGGTACATATTTTTCCTTCTCCAAAATCACCTTTAAAATGTGAAAAGTGGAGCCCCAAACCCTACCTCTGCCCATTCTATTGATTAAAATGTGGATTTTAAAAATTCAGCCTGTGACATCACCACCCTTCCAGTGACACTATCTGCATCTTTCTAGCTAGTCAAGAGAATAAGTTGTGGCCCTCGTTCCCCATCCCTGCCATAAAGCATGCATGAATTTGGAGAAATTTGGAGAACCTGGCACCAAACCGGACTTGGCAAATTTAAAAGCCAAGAAGGGGAAGAATCTAGGGTGGAGGTGGAAGATCTTCATAATTCAAGTGTGTGTGTGCATCCTCAGGCACTCAAGACAAGCAAAAGAGGCCTCTCTTCCCACTGAGCAATGGAGCAGGCCAACTCCATCATGACATAAAGCCCTGTGATCTGGAGAAGTAATTGCAGTCCTTAAATCTCTTCTTGCTGCTGAAAGTGAAACCAGCCAGTGTGCTGCAGAGACAGAGAAAGTAAGCTTACACTATTTCTCGCCCAGAAACGGCGGTAGGAAAGTTGCCTTCGCCAGCAGCCCCAGCCACCACCGCCCCAGAAAGCAAGATGAGCTGTGCATGATAAGTCGTGACGGGTGCAGTGCTGTCCACTTAGGCCAGATGAGTGTGGGCAGCTCAGGACAGGAGAGGGGTGGCTTAGTGGCACTGGAGGCGTTTGCTCCAATGGTTTTTGTGCTCTGCAGGAGGAAGTAAACTCTTCCTAGCCCTGACATTTTGGAGGAGGGGGCTACGTACACACACTTCCTCCTGCACTTGGGCTTGCTGTTTGGAAGAGGTGAGACATGGGCATTGCTTTTGCCGGCAGGCGCTGGAAAATGAACTGGGAAAATGAACCCACTGGCTTTATTTAGGCCACTCTGAGACACACATGCATAGATCCCTCCCCCCCCCCCCCCCCCCAAGCTCATTAGGCTGGAGTGCTCTGGTTGCAAAAAAGACTATCTGTTTATTATGCATCTTGAAGGCACAAGGAGTCGGAGAAGGTGGGCTTTCAAAACCCTGTTCTTTGCTAAATCCCACTCACTGCTATTTCCAGTGTAAACGATTTCCTTCTACTTGAAATCAGGAGTGCGCTACCTATTTGAGGTGAAGGGCTGAAGGAGGCTTTCAAACAGGCTGCCAGGGGCTACCCTGGAAACAGAGGGTGGGGCCAGGGCAAAAGTGGTGGTTCCAGGACCAAACCAATTTTTACTTTAATCCAAAGGAAATCCAATTAATGCAATGGCTTCTTGTATATTTAATCATTTCTGCTCCCTGTCACATTGCAAGTGACAGTCAAGCACCAATTGTTGGAGGAGTTCTAAGAGCCATACTCAAGCTTTGGAGCTCTGTGGCTCTGGGCTAGAGAATGAGAACCTGTGGGCATTTGCACGGGTGCATCATGATGTGATCACACAAATTATACACCCTACATTATTTACAGCATGACATGACTGAGGCAACATTTAAAAAAAAAAAATTGGTGCCTTCAAGTCAGTTTTTGACTCCTGGCAACTGTCTGGACTAGTCCCTGCAGTTTTTTTTTTTTTGCAAGGTTTTTCAGAAGTGGTTTGCCATTGCCTCCTTCCTAGGGCTGGGAGAGAGCAACTGATCCAAGGTCGCCCACCTGGCTTTGTGCCTAAGGCAGGAGTAGAACTCCTGGTTTCTAGCCTGACCACTATGCCATACTGGCTCAATGCAACCCGCACAATTGCATAATGTGATGACATCCATCGACAGGATGGCCATGTGAGATCCCATGCATTAAATGCTCCCCACTACCTTGCCTTCCTGTACAGGGCAGAACAGAATTGGAGTGTAGATTTGGATCACTGTAATACTTATTGCCTTGAAATCAAACTGAATTCATTCTGTCATTTGGGGGGTTGTGCCTGAGCACTGACCTGGATACCCCATTGTTGATAATATTTTTACCCCAGTTCTTCTCCATGTTAGTTGTCTACAATGGAAGACCTGATCCTCTTCTGAAGTGAAATGATCCATTCCAGCCCATTTCACTTTGCTGATTCCCAGAATGTCAATGTTCAGTCTTGACATTTCTGCTCTGATGTCACCTTGGTTCATCATTTTGACGTTCCATATACCAATCTTTGTAGCATCCAACTTTCCTTTTGGCTCTGGGCACATTGGCACTTGAGTGTCCTTTCAGTTTAATCCAATCACGTAACTAACACCAGTGCTACTCATAACTTGCCCTTATTCTTCTCCAGTAGCTTATTAGATGTGTTCCAACATGAAGGTCTCATCTTCCTGTATGGTGCTGATATTATTCAGATTGTGAATGCCCATTGAGTTCCTTAGCAAAATACTGAAACAGATTGCCATTTCCTTCTCTGATAGGTCATATTTAGTCTGACCTCTTGTCCATGATATGCCAGTATGACTGACCCTTCTGGGAATGTACACAACCAACAGTGTAGCTTATAATGTCATTGGGATAAAGAACTTTAGTACGAAGATGGAGATCTCAGATGTATGGGCCTGAAGAGATGTGATGCAGATCGACTTCTGAAGAAAAAAAAAAGTCTCATCATCTCCACATGCTCTCTGCAGATGCTTTAGGTTAACCTTGGTGTCCATAAATCATCTTTGTACTCAGAGTGGTAGGTTGAGAGTCAACAGAGCAAATGGGTGTGTGGCAAGAAGCAGATAACGCAACATTGCATGCTTTATTCAGACTGTTGCACTTCACAGGATCTTGCTTTGGGCAACTCACAACCACTGGAATGCGCCCAATGATTTTTTTTTTTTTTAGTTTCAGTTGTGAACTGTAATCCATTCAACCAACAATGTGCCTTCTTTTCCCTTCCCACAATGGTTTCAGCAGTTTGGGTAAAAAAAAGGCGTGATGAGAAACTTGGGCCTTTATTTTTTTTAAAAAAGGAGGCAGATTTCATTAGGAGGGCAGAATCACCTTTAAAGAGCTGTCCTGCCACCTCCAGCTACATTTTTGCCTTCTGACTCTTTGTCTTTAAATGTGGCCTCCTGGAATCATTCCCACTTTTGTCTGCCAAAACACAGTGGTAACTAATGGTTTCAGTCTTATTCCTTTTTGCTTACGCTTGACTGAATCTTTATACTTTGATCTTACCTGCAGGGATCCATCTTTTTCCTTTATTCATTAGCTTCTCTCCTTCCTAATGCCCAACAACTGACATTGCATATTCCTTCACAGCACTAAACAACATCATACCCATTTTCTTTCTGAACATTTTTTTTTCTTGCAAGGTAGAAAATGAGAGAAGAATGAAATCCGTTCCATAAGATAGTTCATGGTAGTAACCTGGGGATGATTGTTTGAGACAGAGGTAGAAGTATGGGGTACATTGGACAATATCATCCAGGTATGTAGTTTTTATTACAGTGGCTATTCTATTTTCAGTTCTCTCCCAAATGATTCCAAATGATGAATGTGCCTTTAAAAAAAAAAATAGCAACCGCACCCTGGGTTGACTTTTGGATCTCTCAGTGTACTGATTTTTGTGAGACAAAAGGCCTTTCCCCATTTGTATCTATCCAAGCCCTAGTGACACCTTTCTTCTCCTGCACCCCCATGATGCCACCTTCATCTCATTTCCAGGCCATTAGTGAGTTAGGTTTAAGCCAGGCTAGGCTGCATCAGTGCTGAAGTAGCTTTTCCCCTCTTCTTCCAACGTTATCCAAGGGCAGTTTCAAGGTATATAAAATCTACTAGGCTTCTTTACCCATTACCTTGGAAAGAAGACAAGCTACTGCAGTGATTTGAAATAGAGGCAACTGAGGCAGGATGAGGCATGGATGGATGGATGGATGGATGGATGGATGGATGGATGGATGGACAATGTGCCCTCAAGTCAATCTTTTAGCATGACCACATACACTTCTCCAGGATGATCTGTCCCCACCCTACCCTTCAGATCTTCCAGCAGTGCATCCATAGCCTCAGTAATCAAGCCCATCCATCTGCTGGCTGTACTACTTTCCACCTTTCCCATCATTTTGGATTTCTCACATGAGATAGGTCTCTGCGTAACGTGTCCAAAATATGATAATCTGAGCCTGGCCATTTGTGCCTCAAGTGAAAATTCTGGATTGATTTGTTCTATGATCCATTTGCTTGTTTTCTTGGCTATCCATGGTATTCTTAAGAGTCTTCTCCAACACTAAAGTTCACAAGCATCAATACTCTTTCTATCCTGCTTCTCCAAAGTCCAATTTTCACTTCCATAGGGTATCACAGGGAAAACCATTTGCCTGCACTATTCTGAACTTTGTAGGTATAGACACATCTGGCCTCTGAATATCTTTTCCAAGGTGTTCATTACTCCCCTACCAAGTGCTAGTCTGTGGCACATTTCTTGATTGCTAGTTCCTTTGATAGTCCTGTTCCTGTTGATAATCAATCTTAAAAGTCAGAAGCGATCCCCCACCTCAATATTTTCATTGTCAATTTTAAAGCTGGTTGCTCTACCTCTTTTCATTAGTTTGGTCTTCTTTATATTTAATTTAACTCCCATTTTTTCACCATACTGCTTGATTTTCATGACTAGAGCTTCCAGAGCATTTACGTCATCAGCTTTAAGAGTATTGAGGCAGGATCATGATTTGTCATCGGGATAACAAATAATTTTCATGTGAGTCAAGGATACATGATAGCACTTCAGTTCAGTGGTGGGGAAAGACTCTCAATCTCAAATCAGTGTGCAAGGACCGCTGTAGATCGAAAATCTTTTTTGTTGTTTGTTACATAACGGCAGAGTGTTATAAGCTTTTGCTTCTTTATCATTGATTTTGTACCCTACCCTTTCTACTTATTTCGTCACTTGAGGTGGCTTAGAGCAATTAAAAAAACGTAGAGTATAAAACAAAATGAATGTAGTGAAAATCAAAACTGAAATTAAAACCAATCATTAAAATAATTCATAAGGAAGGCTTGGAGAAAATGATTTTTTTTTATCATCTTCCTAAATACTGGGAGTCTCTTGAGAAGTTCATAATCCTGGGAAAGGTAGAAGGAAAGAGATGAAGAAGATGACCAGCAGCAAGGTGGAGGGATCCAGTTTTAGCAGTGATGGGTGCCTGAAGGGCCAGGTTGGGAAAAGATCACCCTGAAGAAGGTCTACTTGTATGGTTGCTAAGAGCTGACATTGAGGTGATGGCATATAATCAGTCAATCAATCAATCAATCAATCAATCATTCAAATAATGAGAGTGCCAAATGCAGCTTCTCAGGCAATGCATTCCACAGCCTGGGAGCCATCCAAGAGAAGATTCTTTCCCTCATACCTAACTATTGAGCTTTTGGCAACAAGGCCATCTATGGAAGAGCATCTCCTGCTGATTTAAATAGCCAGGCAGGTTCATAGCTTTATAAATCTGAAAGTGTTTGCACAAAAAATAAGGAAACATAGGAATTAGAATAATCTTTTTTGGGGGGTCAGCTAATATTCTCAAGAATACAGAATTGACACCTTACCAGAATTCCCCTGGATTTCTGGCTCAGTGAAATCATCAGTGAAGGCAAACAGAAGAAAGATACTGTATACCTACCAACTTCCACATGGATTGTTTTCCAAAGATTTACTTTATTTTATTTTTTGGCAGAACTGAGCAGTGAAGCCTGAAAGCATGAATGAAAGGTGTGATGAATTTTCAGCAAATATGATGCTAATCACTCTAAATTGTTAGAAGTCTTTGGAAACAATCCAGATAATCTTTGCATAATTTTTTCATCTCAGCTTTCGACTAAGGTTCCTTAAGACGATAAACATATCCAAATCACTGTTCTCACTGGCCTTTCACAGAACAAGATGAGAAACCTTCAGGTGACCCACACCAGTATCACAGCTATGTTAATGTTCTTTTTTTAAGAAAAGGAAGTAGAAGAGAAAAAAAAACTGCAATCAATTTAGCCTGTGTCTGAACTACAAAGCTATAAACTAGAGATTGTAAAATTACAATCCTTCTGATGTGGCTGAACAACAATTTCCAACAGCTCTCGATCACCGGCCAGTGGGGAGGAATTAATTTTATTTGACTTGTTTAAAATATTTACAGCCCACCCACACTCTGGAGGATCTTGTAAAATAGAGAAGAAGGAGTCTCAGGGACAGTGTTGAGTGTTGAAATAAGCTGAAAGGTGGATTATAAAATCAATTCTCTCCTAATGAAGAAACAAGATATCACTTAATTGCATGTGCAATTGCGTGTGTGTGTGTGAGAGAGACAGAGAATTTTGCTTCACATCACAATTCCTACAAAAACTGAAAATGAAATCATAAGAAATCATCTTAATAAAAGAAAATACAGGATAAAATAAAGGAGAATGTTTCCCAGTTTTGGATTATGGTTTTTAGTATCCCATGGGCATGGCGGAGGGTTAGAAAAATCAAGATGGTAGGTATGATCACATGATTGAAGCCCCCCCTTTTTTTACATTTGTGTGACACCTGTTAAAAAGAGTTAGATTGCATGGTTGTGTTTGTCATCTTGACTTCTTTGACCCCCTCTTCCACAGACACCCCTTCCCAGTGAAGTCCTTGAGCTGACAACGGTTGTGCACACATGTTGTGTTGGGGGGGTTGTCCAAATATTGGACAGCTATCACATAGCTACTTTATTTTTTAATACTCCCCAAGATTTCTGAAAGGTTGGTGTGGCAAGATTCCCGGCTGGAAAAGCTTGCTCCTGTTTTCCCAACAAGTCTTGTCATTCCCCTTATAAGAAAAACAAGCAAGAAACAATCCAACATCTTCTTTTAGGATAGGCATTTGTGTGTGAGAAATTGTGGGGAGGCTGGGAACGGAAGAGCCGACATAACTAATCAAGAGATAGAAGGCAGATCCATTGGCCTCACAATCTCACAAACAGCAACTCAGCCCAAGTGGGTAGAAATCTGAGAAGAAGCCATTCAAAGCCCCTTAATTAACTCACTATAAATAAGGCTGGGGAATTCCTATTTCGATTTCTAGCATGAAAAATTCCATACTAAAATCTACCTAGTTTTTGTTCCAGTGGTCTTGCCAAGCTTGATTTAATTTTGGGACTAACTGTGTTGGAAGTGAGTGAAAAATGAGACTCAACCAGGATTCCATCAGAGGGAATGGGATTAAAAATAAAAGGGGTGAAATTATTTGAGTTGAAGTTAGGGAATACTGGGACCAATATTTTAGAGATGTGTACTGGAATGGTAAGGATACGTTGAGCGATGGAACTGAAATAAATGCTATAAATGTTGGTGCCTAAAAAACTGGAATGAAGAAAAGGGAGCTATAAATGTGGAAAGAATGCTTGAAAATGGTAAACTGCAAGTATAAATGGTAGAACAGCAGAAATATTTTTTGTAATTGTTTTATGTATTCTTTTGTAATTGTTTTTATGTATTCTTTTTATTTGTTGTATGCCACCCAGAGTCATGTTGTGTGAGATGGGTGGCTATATAAATATGATAAATAAAAATATTAAAATATGGAGGTGTTTTGCTTATAGAATGGCAGTGTGAAGACTGCATCTGCACTAGATGGTTGGAAGAATGCCACTGTTATTCCCATTATTGTTGTGAAGAAGCCCACCAACATCCCTGAGTTGAAGTTATTCTCTAAGGAGAAATGGGTTAAATTTCCTCCAAGCCAACGTGCAGGACTGATCAACAGTTTTGGAAACGTTTAGTTGCAGTTACTGCTACCCAAGGGGACACCCCAGTACTGAAAGCCAAGGTCCACATAGTTTTGCCACACACAAATATGTAACTGGATCATTTTCCTCAATAAATCAATGAACCAGTCTAATGTTTTTGACTCATTTGTTTAACTGGGTTCTCTTTATCTAGTTTTAGGACTTGGGTGGAGAACAGATCATGTTTTAGGTCATGTTTATGCAGAAAAGTTGAACATTCAAAAGGGTCCACAAACTTCCAAGCACTACTAAACAAAGGGAAAAGTAACAAGAGTGAATACAAAACCACAGGATTAGGTTTTAGTTTGTTAAGTGACTCTGCGAAGATTTGTTTTGCCAAATCTGATCAAAAGGGTATGAGAGGTGACCATGAGCAACATTTGAGAAGTGTAAGGCAGCTGTAGGCTGGGCCAGATTTTTGCTGTTCAGCAAGTCATTGAGAAATGCATGACTGCGAGAAAGTTTACTGTACATTTGTTAATTTGTTTTAAGTAATAAGTTGTTGATAAAGCGAATAGGCTTGAATTATGGAATGTTTTGCATGAGTATGGAGGTGAAGATTGGATGCTGAATGCGGTAGGGGTGGCATATTATGAGAGTAAAAATAAGTGAAATGCTTAGCAAATGGTTCAACACAAAGCAAAGACTAAGAGAAGGATGTGTGATGTTCCCTTGGTTGCATATTTATGGAAAAATATATTACAAATATTTGTAGTGATATTAGAGGTGTGTTGGTTGGGAATGTGAATGAACTTGTACTTTTGTATGCAGATGATGCCCTGTAATGGGCTAAGAACCCATATGATTTGCAGTGAATGTTACAGTGATTGTATAATGCAACAAGGAATATGGATCTAAGAATGAATGTATCAAAGACCAAGGTAATTTTCTTTGACAGGGAAAATGGAGTGACTAATTGCAAATTATAAATAAATAACAAATGTCTAGAGCACGTAGAGGAATTTGTATACCCTGGTAGAATGTCTACCAAAGATGGGGAAATGCATGGAGAAATGTTAAGATTTGCAAATGCTGATTTGCTGAAAGAAGCAAAAATGGTGGTGTATTCTGCTTTTTCTCTGTATGGAAATAAGAGTTGTCAGGAGAAACGTGCATGCTCGGTGCAATAGAAATGGGGTGCTTAGGAAGTGTTTATGGTAAAGCAAGAGGAGAAAGGGTTAAAAATGAATGAGTGCTGAAATGTGGAGTGGATACAACAGTGTGCCCAGGACCAAAGAAATTTGTTGAGGTGGCTTGGTCATATTGAGGGAAGGAATGAAAATTGAATTGTAATAAAAATATGAAGGAAGAGTGAATGGGTTGAGAGGAAGAGGAAGGCTTTAACCATGAAGCTGATGAGATTCTAACAAAGGCAAGTGAGAAATTAAAAGAGCCATTGATGAAAACCGATGTATAGATATGGAATGGTATGGAAAATAGGGTTGGCGTAAACTAATTGTAGAAATTCAGTTTGGTGTAGTGATTAAGACATCAGGCTAAAAACCAGGAGACTGGGAGTTCCAGTTCTGCTTTAGGCACGAAGCCAGCGGGGTGACCTTGGGCCAGTCCGTCTCTCTCAGCCCTGGGAAGGAGGAGGAGGCCAGGGCAAACCATGTCTGAAAAACCTTGCCAAGAAAATGCGGAGACTTATCCAGGCAGTTGCCAGGAGTCAGCACTGACTCAAAGACACCAAAAACAAAAGACTCCAACCCTAGTTGTAGCTATATTTTCTTTTCCTTCTCTTATGCCCTTGATTTCTTTAGCTTACTATTACGTGGTTCTTTTCAACACTTTGGAGAGCTTTACCTCCCCTAAAAGAAAATAGCATGAACCGTACGCATGAGATGTTGGATTAATATTTCTATCGGGGCGCCCATTTCTCCAGAGGTACACATGTTTTGTTTGCAATGTTTCCTAAGGGACACTGATATTGCAAAGAAGCCCCCTTATTTTCTGCACATATTTTTGAGAAATGCATACATTTTGGCCCAGACTAATATACATTTTAAACTGAGCTCACTGCAGACAGAAGTTGGTGACCGAGGTTTCCCTAGTTGATTGCACTTATGATTAGACATTCGTCCCACCTTTATTTTGTACTACTCAAGGCGGTGTACATACTGCGCTTGCCTCCCATTTTCCCTGCAACAACAACCCTGTAAGGTGGTTTGCGCTGAGAGAAAGTGACTAGCCCAAAGTCACTCAGCTGGCTTTCACACCTAAGGGAAGACTAGAACTCACCGTCTCCTGGTTTCTAGCCCAGCAGCTAAACCACTACACCAAATGGGTTCTTAGTTTGATGATTTTACCATTATACCATTCAGCTGAAATCCATGTGATGGTCCTCTGCATCATTCCTTATTGAGTTAGGGATGGCCGGCTGTGGCCACATGTGCCAGGAAGACAAAGCCAGCTATCTCTGAAGACATGCTCCTCAATGCGACGTAAAACCAGGAAGAGTTATTTTACATCCTGAAAAATGCTGTGCTATCTCCACGTTGAAGATGCCGCCCTCAGAACATAAACAGCATCATCTAACTTATCTCCTGGCACAGCTGCCTCCTCAAATTGCAAGCGTTAAGTCTGTTTTGGAACATTTCTGAAAGGAAATGTGCTGCTTCTGTCAGATGTCTCTATTAATTTGAACTTTGGGAAGGAGCGTGGGGATATGGAAAATCACAGCCTACAGGTCTGGCGTAAGGATTTTAAAAGAATTGGAAGCAGGAGAAGTGCAGAGGAACCAGAACATAAAAATGTGCAAGCTATACATGGTTGGGTATTATTATTAGATTTATATCCCCCCTTTATATTGGCAGGGTACATAATGCTCCTACCTCCTATTTCACACACCACAACACCCTTCTGAAGTGGGCTGAGCTGAGACAGAAGGTCTGGCCCAAAGTCTCCCAACCAGCTCTCATGTCTAAAGGAGGCCTAGAACTCCTATCTCCTGGTTTCTAGCTCAGCACCATAACCACTGTGAGGAAAATACATTTTTAGGTGACGAAAATAAGTTTTCAGAGTCTTCAGAGCAATGGGAGGGTTTAAACAACATTGCAACATGGAGGAATGTGCAGCAGCCTTGGAGCTGGTGTGAACTAGCCTGGTTTTAAAACCTCATCAGAACATTCCCATAGCCACCAAGGCACCCGAATCACTCCCCCCACCCTTTAATTTGTTTCTTCTTCTCAGGAAGACTATTGTTTTCGTTATAGATAGGAGATAGCAGAGGGGCAGGAAGTAACTGCATCTTTATTACTTACTTCTGTATGCCTGCATCATCATATGAATATGTATGGATGCAACATTTTCCCCTCCCCTTTCCTGAAAGGTAGAAATATCACAGCATCTCTTTTGTCTGCAGGGGAGTGTCTCCCACTATCCCTTGGTGGGGTCCCCCTCGAGTAGGTATTGTCTAATAAACACTGCAGTAAAGCCTTGATTAATTGCTTTCGGGTCCTGCGTTTTGATTCCACACCGCTACACCACATGGGCTCCAGTATGCATCTGATGTGAGTCTAGCTCCTAGAAAGCTAGGTTATCAAGTAGAAATGGAAGGATGCCCCTGTATATGGGGAAGAATGAACCGCTAGGATAGATTGCCACACTTTTGACTACAAACGGAGCATTCCTGAGAATTTAAAAAATCTCCCTGCACGTGGAAATTGAGCCACATTGAATTGAATTGGATTGCATTTAGGCCCCGAGAAGTTAGTTTTTGATCTGCAAGAACTTTCTCCCAGTGTCACCAGCTATTGCAGACCCACCCACCAGATGGCTCTAGTTCTTCTGGAAAGCTGTAAAGAAGGGACTTTTCTAGAGGGCCTTTCAGAATTGAGTCTGGAGCCCTCAATACAAGCTTAGCTTTTAGTTTTCATTACGATTCTATATTGTTTATATATTTGTGTGTATTATATATATACATATATTTGTGTGATACATATATGCCTTTGAGTCATTGTTGACTCCTGGTGATTGCCTGGACTAGCCCCTGCAGTTTTCCTGGCATGTTTTCACAAGTGGTTTGCCATTGCCTCCTTCCTAGGGCTGAGAGAGATGGACTGGCCCAAGGTCACCCAGATGCTTTCATGCCTCAGACAGGGCTAGAACTCATGGTCTCCCGGTTTCTTGCTGGTGCCTTCACCACTACACCAAACTGGCTCTCAATATTTTATATTACTGTGTTATTATAATGACTACTGTATTTTATTATATGCATTGTAAACTCTTGAGAGTCATGTTGGGTTGAAGCCATACATACATTTCAGCCATAAATAAATAAATAATAAATCAAACCCCTAAACATCTCAGGTTCATCCCATGCTCCCTTTCCCATACAAGGTAAAAATAAAGTGCAGCCACTGGGTAAAACAACAGTCTGCACCTGCATTATAGTTGCACCTTTATGGGTACTTTGATGCATAACCTTAAGACATTTGATAGGCTTGCTGCCAATGCCATGAACACATTCATTTAATTTCACCCAAGGCTTGCAAGGCATGGTCTGCAATTGTCCTAATTGGTTGGAACCTCTATTCTCAGAAGCAGTGAGCGATGCATACCAATATTTAGCCTCCTTGAACTTTCGATGACAGCAGCAAGGTACTCATAGCTTTCTGGAGCACCAGAGCCATGAGGAGCAGAAGAATCCCATTCCTCTCCACCCCACACTGCCTTTGGCATATGAAAAGTTTCCGGGCTGAATCTCATTCTTGTTGGCACTAAAGCTTTAGGGTTCCTTTCCAAAGAAGAGATGCCCCACTGCCCATCGGGTCTGGCCTGGCAGGGTGGTGAACTCCAGGTCCTGCCAATTAAGCAATATCATCTTGTGGGGCCCAGGAAGCACATCTCCTCGGCTGCAATTCCTGTGCACTGGAATGATCTTCCCCCAGAGATTTATGTGGCTCCCCTGCTTCTGTTGTTTAGGAAATCTTTAAAGACCTGGCTGTTCTCCCAGCCTTTGGGAGAACAGTTTGATTGTGGAGCTCCGGTTTGTTTAGAAGATTAGAGAAATGATCACAATAAAAGTGCTGGAGCAAAATCACCGGCCACTCTCTTGGATAACAGCTGCAAGGTAGGTTGATAACGGATGTATCTTCCAGTTGGTTGTGTTTTGTTTTTAATTTTATTTTAAACGTATGAAGACCTATATGGCCATCTATCTTATATGCCATAACCCTGGGCAGCTCACAGCAAGATCAGTAAAACAGAGAAAGTAAATCAACACTACACTAATACCCCACCACGCTATACGGCACCTCAATAACCACACTTCCACCAAATAATTGCATGATCCATTCACTGGACTGCAATCTCACTCTGTCCCAGCACTTGGAGGAAGAGCCAGGCCCTTGTGGCCTTCCAGAAGGCTAAAAGGGTAGGGGTCCTCCAGATCTCAGGGGGGAGGCTGTTCTACAGGCCAGGGACAGCTACAGAGAAGGTGCACTTCCTCGGTCTTGCTAGATGACAATCTTCAAGGGAGGGGACCTAGAACACACCCACCCTATCTTATATGTTGGTTGTTCCCAAGCCTGGGGTTAACGTGGTTGCTATGTATTGGTGGGACCCCTGTTATATATTGTTATCCTGTTTATTGGACTAGCTGTTTTAGTCTGGGCTGCCTGTTTATGTGGCTTTTAACTGTTTCAACTGTTTTTACTGGGAGTTTTTGGATTTTGTAAGCTGCTCAGAGTCTTCCAGAGTGGGCAGCCATAACAAATCTACTATGAAATAAAATAAATAAAATAAAATATTTTAATTGTAAGCCACTCTGAGTTATTCTGGAGTTGGGCAGCCTTGATGCTTGATAATAAATAAAGTTGTGTCCATAAAACACTCAGAAAAAGCAAGAAAGGCCAGACTGGTGAGTCAGCAGTGTGCTGAGCCAGGAGGCTGCTCTTAAAACATTTTTCACCATTGTGGCATCAATAAGACCTGAATATTTATAAAAGCGCCTCCAAACTGCTCATGAACTCAGTCTTCTTCCTACCCTTGGGGTCCTGAAGGAGCTTTGAAGAGAAGATTAGAGAAACGATCTTGATAAAAGTGCTGTAGCAAAATCATTGGCCGGTCACTTGGATAACAGCTGCAAGGGAAAATGCCAGAGCTAAAGAAGTCACAAGAGACAAGTTGGGTTTGAACCCCATAGAATAACAGCTGTCTATCTATGTCTGCCAGGTCCCAAACAGGACATAACTGAACGCATGGTGCCTCCTGGTGGTCAGTATAAATGAAAACCCCACATAGAACTTACACTGGGTAAAAATTAGAGAATTCATCCCCCTCAAAGGATGGGAATAGGTAAAGTAAAACCCTTTATATGGGGTCACGAGAGTGCAACAGCTGCATGTCTCTGTGCTTAGAGCTTAAAGGAAGGTGGACTGTATACACCATTCTGATAGACCTTCTAGATATTCCTTCCTGCAATTGCTGAGTCCTAGGACCTGAAGAGCTTCTGAAGCTAATGCACTGTATACAGTCATCTAAAGTGCAGATGTCTATGAGTTCAATCCCTGGTAGAAGGTTTGAACCCCATAGATTAACATCTGGCTACCTACAGTATGTTTGATGAGTCCCAAATAGGGCAAAATGGCTCATGTTGTGCCTCCTGGTAGTCAATGGGACAAGGCAATCAAAATTCTCTTGATCCTGGCCATGGTAGAGCTTTCCAGATGAGCTTCTCTGAATGTGAATGGTGAGGTTTCTCCAAAAAGAAAAATCAACATCCTTTCCTTTAGCAGGGCTTTGGTGCCTTTGGTGTGTACACAGCGGGCAGCAATTAAAAATTAATCTAAAATGAAAGAAAGCAAGAAAGCAAGAGGGAGGGAGGGAGGGAGGAGATGGAAGAGGGAGAGGAGAGGGGAAGAGGAAAAGGAAGAGGGGAAGGAAGGAAGAGGGGAAGGAAGGAAG
>NW_006533795.1:176124-186190 GCF_000186305.1 Python bivittatus | reverse complement strand
AGGAAGGAAGGAAGGAAGGAAGGAAGGAAGGAAGGAAGGAAGGAAGGAAGGAAGGAGAATTGGCTTGAAAAAACAGAAGAAAGAGACCCAGGATTTGAATCCTGGGACTAGTGGCTTCCATGGCACATGTGTGTGCATGCATGTATATTAAAACAGTCTGACGAAAGAAGCATTGCACCATTACAATAGAGGCCTCGACTCTTTTGTATGTGCATCATGACTTGCACACACTCCCCAGAGGCATGGAGCTTAAAGCGCAATAGCCCAAAACTACTTTTGTCAGTTTGATGAAAGCAGCCAGAGCTGCAGACACCCGTGCTTGGGGCTGAGACACGCACACACACACACACACACGGTTTCCTGTGTGCTGTTATATTCAGAACTTCATATGTATGGCTTCCTAATCCCCTGCATTAAAACTACTTATCTCTGTTTGAGAATGTAGAGTTGAAATAGAGTTGGGGGAGGAAGGGAGGGAGAGGGAGAAAGAAAGAGAGATCACTGTGCTTGGTGAGAAGTTGATAAAAGCAAGTACAGAAATGAGACCCCTTTTTCCTCTTTTTGTTAACATGATGGGATTCTTTCTGTGTGACAAAGCGATTCCCCTTAGAACATTTTCTATTTTTGACAAACTGCTTTTAGCCTTCTTTGGAATTCCTTGACGGTTGAGGAAGGGGTGTGTGTGTGTATGGGTGTGTGCATAGCTCAAAGGTGAAACACCAAGGTTTTGCACACAGATGATCTGTAGTTCAATTCCTAGCACCTCTAGGAAGGTCTGGGAAAGGCCCACACCAAAAGCTTCAGATTCCTGCTTCTAGTTAGAACTGATCGTGATGGATGAGATCAATGAAAAGTGCATGAATTTCAGTGGTGAAATACTGAACTTACGGGAGCGAGATCTGCCCATTCTCCTGAAGAGTGCATTAAATTAGGAATTAAAAAGGATGTAGCTGCAGGTCCTGAAGAGGCAGGATTGCGTATTTCACTGCAGAGCACTAGCTGAAGACAAGACAAGTCACTGTTCAGCCTTCCCCAAAAAAGGTCTGCAGTGACATCAGCTATTCCATGTAGCACCAGAAGAAAAATACTTTCTTTTCATAATTCCCAGTTCTGCTATAAGAACAATGAGGGCTTTGAAAGGGGGGGGGGAGGGAAGAGATATTCTGTCCACCTTCTAAAATTCAGGAAGTATGAGCAACTTCCACCTGCCATCCTGGATCCAATTGGGTGATTTATTTTTAATAAAAATCAGAAAGAAATATTTGCCAGATGGAAAAGCTGTCCCTAAAAACATACAATTAAATGAAGTGGAGCTATTCTGGGCTGCAAATCCTTAGGTAAGAAATGATTTAGTGTTTTTATCTTTTAACTATCAAGTGTTTCTTTAGCAATTCATGTTTCCATAATTTTCCATCCACATTCGTTTTTATGTGTGCATGGAAAACAATCTAATGAATACTTAATAAATCACAAACCATCATTTTACTAGGTCTGTGCGTATTCCAATTATTCATGAAAAGGGCCTATTTTCTCTCTGAGAACTTGATATGACATTCAGCTTCCCGTGCCAAAACAATTTACGGTTGGCCATTTTATTTATTAGCATTATAGACCACATCTTCTTCCCCTGATCACTGGAACTTTCTTCTGAGTTCCTGAGGCTTATTAATTAAATGTTGAGTTGACCCAGTGAACTCAAGCATCTTGGGAGAAGTAGCTTGTGATCCCCCACTTGGGTGAGGTTTAAGGAGGGTTGAGGGCAAATGTGGGTACGACTATACTTTGGAATAACCTCCCCCAGAAATCTGAACTGCTCCCCACTTTATTGGTTTCCCATAAGTTGTAAACGCCAAATTATTATGGAGAACTTTGTGAGGATGAATTGGTTGCAGGGGTAACAGTGTAATATTGTTCGGTTAATTGCTTCTTTCCTTTTAGTGTGGATCTTTTATTTCATTTTTATCAATGAATATGAACAGCTGAGAGCCTCTTTTGATTGCTTCAGAATACAAATTAATTAATAAAATAAAATAAATAAACAAGGTTTCTGCTAAAAAAAAACAATATTTTTTTCCCTTGTCCATGGCTTGCGAAGATTAACAAAAGAACAATACAGAGAAGGTTGCTACAATTTTGGAGAATGAACGCAGTTTTTGTTCCTATGTGGATTTAGGAAGTGAGGAAATCTGGTGCCAGATTGCCTGAATAATTAGATTTACATCAATCCCCAAAAGATGGTCTGATACAATATTTTAATTTAAAGACATAGATCTCTCTCTCTCTCTTTTTAGCCTTGTTTCATAAACATTGAATTACAACAGTCTGTTTCTTCAGGTAAACATATTTCTAAAACTTTTTTTCTCTTTGAGAAGAACTACAGGGGTTGGGAACATAGTTTGACTTTTTTTTTTAATCTATTTTTTAACAGAACGTGACCTTGAGCAGAATTAACTTGCAATTGAATTCAAGTGGGATGGGGGACAGTGGCCAATTAAGGAGCCTATAAAAATACCTACATACAGGGAATACTTTTTATATGGAGAAGATAATGACTGACTATGACCCACAGGTGGTGAAGTGGTACAGTCCAGAAGCAAGTTCATCTCCTTACTTGTTCTTATTAAAAACCCATTGTATTTGTTGAGACCTTCTGAGATGACCTGACACCTTTTGATGTATGTAAATTTAACAATAAAGACAAAGCAGAATTTTAAGGTCACCCCCTTACAGATCATTTACCTTATTTAGGCATTTATTGTTGCTGTTGTTATTATTATTTGCAAAAGAAAAAAGGGAGGGAGGAAAAACCCTACAGAAGCATGTGTCTGTTTTGCCCTAACACACACAGACAAACACAGACACTTGTCATATTATATCATGAAACAATGAATGTTTAATTAACAATAGAAAAAACAGGGAATTAAGTATATAAGCTAGTATATGCAGTCTAAGTTCCTAGATAGTTCTCCATATGAGACTCCCAGCAATAAAATGCTTGTTTAAACATAGAAAGAGAGATGAATTGCTGAACTGATAAAGAATGGGGATCCATCCAGCTTTGTCGTATATTATTTCACAATCATAAAAGAATACAATATCCAGTTCCTCCTGTTAGCTTCTAGTCCTTTGGTATGGAATGGAAGCATCTACAGAAGCCATTGAGTTCTCCAAAACAAAATTAGTAAATGTAATAAAATGAAAAAAAATCACAGCATGTCGCTAACAATTAACTGAAGCCACCAATTTCTTTCTGAAAAAGATGCATAAGGGCTCAGTATTATGGAATAGTAGATTTTTGTTGAAATGACTGCAGTTTTAAATTTATAGCGATGGGATAGATAGATGTCCAGATGGTCTTCCTTTGAGGTTCATGGACCAGCCTTTCCAGTTCCTTATTCAATGCTTCTCTCTACTTTTCAACATATAATTCATTGTATACTAACCCTGTTTCTACATATTTATGTTTCTATTTATGTTGTTATTTATTTTGTAAAGGACATGCATTAAATCCTTTAGTGCAAGGGGGGATTCTGAAGCTTTTAGTTTTGCTAGTTCATATCTAGACATCCAGGGTGTTTCAACTGAAGATCTTGTTACCTTGCAATTTTCAGCAAAGGAGACTTATTAGGGATATGCATACTTTGAAAATAATTCAGAAAAAGTGCTTCTGACCTTGTGCGACCTCAAGCCAGCACATTTCTGCTCTTCATTAAAACAGATGGCCACTTTTCAGGCCTCTGTACAAAGAAATGCAGCTGTTTTCAGACCTGCGTTACTTTTAATGCGTGCACTCTTTAAAGCGCTTGCAACTTATTTTTCACGTGTGAGCAGAAGCCGCTTTTAACAAATAACAGAAAGTTGCTGGGCTTGGCTTCGTGAGATCTGAAATGCCTTTCCTGAATTCCTTTCAAAGCTTGTGGAATCCCGATTCTTATATTGCAGCTTCTTAAATATTACTTATTAATAGCTTCTGAAAAATCCTACTAATTGATTGAAGGTATACACTCCACATTCTGCCAGATTCTCTGGCAAAACATCGCTTCACTATATTTAAGATTGGATTTTCCTGAAAAGGAACCATAATGTTAAGGATCAAACTGGATTTGCCATGTTTTTCCATTAAACAGGTCCGAGCCACTGTTTTTCTCCAAATGCATGCCATATAATCACTCCCAAAGATGCCCACATGTATAGTTCTAATGACTGCAGAGAAACTGCTTGTGCATACATGCAGAATACCTGAAGCTTTCATCTTTGCTAGTGCTTATGCTTTAAGGCCAAGGAAGAGGCTACACACAAAGCAAATGAATGCACATTTCATAAGTAAGTAAATAAACAAATATAATAATTTCATAGATCTATACCGTTCCTGATATCCGTGAATGTGGCCCATTTTCTAATAAAGAGATCGATAGTTGATAATGATATAGCATGCGTTTCTCCATAGCTCGACTGAACTTAACATTAAATGCTAAATTTCTTTGTGACAGTCCGAGGGTAATTAGTATTGGGAATGAGCAACATAAGCGATTGTCATGCCCGCTGGATTTCCGGTTCTTGCGCTGCCTTGATAAAGAGCAGCTCCTTATGTGTTAATCTACCTACTCTAAGACTGAGGTCTCTCTAGGTTGTGGTCTCAGGGGATGAGTTCCCAGTAATATCTTTGTCCCCTCTTCAATACTGAAACCAACAGTTGCAGGACTGGATATTGCTAACCAGTCCATCAGTTCCTCCAGAGAATTAGGGCAATTGCAGCCTGGCGATTCACTTCATGTTTCCATTCTTGTCATCTGATCTCCATTCTCTGCTTTGGGAGAGCGACAATCATAATTGACCTTGTAGGGAGCTTTCCATGGTCCTGATTCCAAAAAGATATCACCTTTGGGACTGACTTGACTTAATCAGGTGTTCCAAGTGTTGGCAGAACAAAATAGAGACTCCTCATGAAATGTTTCTCATCATCCTCATCATCTATTTATTTCATTCATTTGATTGATTGGTTGATTGATCATGTACCATCAAGTCAATATCAACTCTTGGTGACCCCCTAGATAGATTTTCTCCAGGATGAATTCATTTATTTATTGACTATTATTTCTACACCACCATATTCTCCAAAGAGTCATGGGAGTTTGCAGTTAAACTCTGAATGTAATGCCATCCCTCGCAATATCAAAATCAAAATAAAAAAAAAAACCCACCCACACCCATACATAGCTAAAACTCTCTTCTTCCTCCCCTCCCCCCTCCCCCATTTTCATAATGTTCACCCAGCTTAGAAAAAAGAATTGTCACTTGGGAGGACTCAGCTGACCCAGAATTCCTTGGCTGAGTTGTTTCCTTCTATTAGCAAATGCCTTTGCCCAGAGATGGAAACAGTTTTCTGAATGAAAAGTGATATTTATTCTTTCCCCATAACAGGGATGCTCTTTCAAAGAAAACTCTACCCTCGTCACCACCCCCCACCCCGCCACAAATGGCTCAGATCACTGTGAAAAATCACAAAAATTCAGTGCAGTCGTGTAAGGTGTCTGTGGAAATGGCCTGTTGATGCCATTTGCCAGCTAGCGATCAGCTTCTGATGTCCCCTACCCCTCCTGCTCCGTTTATCTTTGTGAGCGCATGCAGCTTGGCTAAGCATGAGTGTAATCAGAGGCTCCAGATATTCAAAATTGGTGCAGCTCTCTGTGTAGATCTATTCTGAATTAGGGAACTGTCACGTCCCTCGTTAGCAGACACCACAGTTTAGTGCTAATTGCTTTGAAATTAGTGTCATTGAAACAGAGCGAGTGGGGTTTTGCAAGCCATTTCTCACACGGCAGCAGGAGACTGGAAAATCTCTCATGCTTTATTTAATGAAAAATCACAATGCTATGACTGTTAGTTTATGCAACGCGACACGGAGAGCACCCAAAGTCAGATTCCATTTGTCTCTGCGCTAGAGATTATTTTCTCTGAAACAAAGCAAAGAGCAGGTTTATATTGCAGAATGTTTGGAAAGTGGAAATTGGGAAATCTAACTCAAGAACTGGGAGGACCCCTACCAGGACAGAATGTACGTTTTGCATGGAGAAAGCCCCGGAGTCAGTCTTTGCCAATATGAATAATTGCTACCGCAAATGTTCAAGACTATAGCCCATGGCAAAGCTGTTCCCTGTGAATTTCCCCAAATTGTGTGGCTTGCTAGCAACCCACCCACTGGCCACCAACAATTCTTTCCACTTCATTGTGTCAGCTCCTTGGTGTGTAACATGTTTGACTGGGTGTGCCTTTGTAGGAGAGTATGTGCAAAGGATAACAGATTCCTGTTGTCGATCATGGATTTCTTAATTCAATTGTGAAAAGTTGAGGATCTCTCCAAAGGTATGTTTATGTGTTTAACTTTAAGAGTTAAATAGTTAACTTATTATAAATACAAAGACTAACGTGACAATAAAAATCAGCATATTTAAAGCATTCCAGAAGTCATGGATAGCTGTGAAAGCTTGACTCTGCAAAACAAGAAGAGAAAGAAAACACACACCTTTAAATTATGGATTCAGAGAAAGTTATCAAGGGTACCATAGATTGCAAATATCTATCTATCTATCTATCTATCTATCTATCTATCTATCTATCTATCTGTCAATCAATATATAAATTCATCAGTCCTGCACTAAATAAAGGCTAACTTGGAGATAATGATAGAAAAGCAGACACTCATTTGATGTGAGCAGATGTGCTTTGTAAAGTTGAGGAAAGTAGAAGAAGAGGAGGACAACGGATAAGGTGTGTGACCAAAATATATAAAAAGTGAGATAGAAATCTTGTTAACAATAACAAGAGCATTGGAATGTCTTTGAGAGAGTCTCCTATGATCACCAAAGATATCATCACAGGTGGCAGAGGTTGGGCCCAACTTGATAGTACCTAAGTAACCTAAGGATATGAATAGTAATGCAGTGTTCTTCCCTCTTCCTCTTTTAAATCTTTTTATGTGGATTCACCTTCTTCTTCAGGATGGCTCTGACATACATTTCAAAGGCTGGCATGGTCCTCAGTTCCACAAAAGTTCAACTCTCTTTGTTACCAGGTGATGCAGAAGACCTTTTCTGCTCAATGGTCAGGAAAGAGGCTACTTATGGAAAACCCTTGGCTGAACAGCAACTCATGGGCCTTAGCATGAAGACATTTTCAGTCTTCTGGCAGGGCAGCCGTTAACGTGATTGCTAAAACCAATGGAACCTGCCATGAAATATTATGCTTTTCAGAGTTCCAAATAGCTAGCCATGCCATTTTTCACATTCCTCAGTTTCTCTGACCTTCTGGTTTTTCCATTCTTCACAGAAACAGTTGATATTTTGGAGCAATTGTCCAGGTGTGTCTGCAAGATGTGGTCAGAAATGTCAAGATGGTGGCCACAACAGTGCTGATGATACCTTCTTAAACAGAATGGCGTTGTTCTGCTCCCACAGGGATTGATGTTCAGAAAATAAATCAATATTGGTGTTTAAATTAACACAGGGTGAAAATATGTCCCACTTCTTCCCCTGAGAAATAGTTTTTTAAAACCTTCTGCACTACTTCTTTTTCATGACCTGGAAAGAAACCTTGGGGGTGTGTGAATCCAAGCATAGTGGTTGACCATGACTACTGTCTTGTTGGTTGGAGACAAGTGGAAGTTGGAGCCAAAATCAGTTGAAGGGTGGCAGGATGGGGGAGACTGATGGGAGGGATGTAAGCAGTGGGGGAGGTAAATGGAGAACTGGTTTGGTGTAGTGGTTAAGCTGCTGCAGTAGAAACTGGGAGATTGTGAGTTCTAGTCTTCCCTTAGACATGGTATCCAGCTAGGTGACTCTAGGCCAGTCGCTCTCAGCCCAACCCACCTCACAGGTTTAAGGAGGGACCATTTTGTCCACCTTGAATTGGACAAAAGAAAAAGGTGGGATAGAAATCAATAGAAAGCATGATTTAATTTTGAAGTTGTTGGTGGCAGTTGTAGCTGACTAATTAATCCTCAGATAAGACGATATCTGAAGAACTATTACAGAGTAATAGTTAAGCCATTGGACTACAATCAGAAAAATCCAGGATCAGCCCTGGACATGGAAACTGAGACACATGCTAAACCCTAAACTTAGGCCAACCAAACAGAATTGCTCTGTTCACAGAGCATGCTGGGCCTGAACCAATTAATCATGAAATCCATGATGCCTGGATTCCTACAATGCACAAACAGTCCAACCTCATTGTAATTTAGCCTTGCATGTTGTGTGAATGCAACCAATATATTATGGGGAACCAGAAAACAGGCCAATTCAATAATGAACTTAAGCATCACTCACTTTGGGGAGATAAATCACCACTTGTCTTTGACTCTGAGTATGTTGTTTAGACTGTCATGGTGTCAGGGCAATAGTCCTAATGCTTAAGACTGGTGTGATTCAACCAGCCATTTGTCCTTTATAGCTTTCTCTTTTGGGAGAGGCTGACATTCAGATGTCCTTCAGGCAAGTGAAGCTGTTGAATTTCTGGATGAAGAATGGAGAGCTTTATGAGGTATATCCTTGGCTGGAAAGGATCCATGTTTTTTCAAAGAGACTCAAAAGTCAAAATTCATAGCTCTTCCCTATTCCTTGTGGATCATTCAGCTCCTTGAAGCCACTGTCTTCATACTTCTCAGTTGGAACGTACTTGCTCTTGGCACTAGGACCTATACCATTTCTAGGCCTGTTGTGATCACATCTACTTGGGCCAATCAGGACACAGAGCTCCATGAAGCTCCTGCTGGTTTCTCCCTCTTCCTGACTTTTAAATGGAGCAGGAATGAGATTGCTCCATCCCATCCAAGACTCCAGACTCCCATCTAATTTGGCCCATCCCTGAAGTAGGGTCTGCTGAAGGTCCCTATTCCATGAGAGTTGAGGAGGGCTGGGGCAGGGGGGCAAGGCTTCTCAGGAGCAGATCCCACCCATTGGAACATCATGCTTCCCAAATAAGAACCACCTCCAATCTCTCAACCGTTGAGAGGAAGGCTTTAAAAACTTTATTTTTCTGTGTGTCATGTGAGCTGTGATGGTACAAGAGTCACCTGGGTTAGCTGGAGGAAGTTTTCAACAATTGCTTTAATGGTATTAGCTTGAATGTAAACCACCTGGACTCCCTTGCGGAAATGGGAAGTTTTTAAATAAATGCACACACAAGCAAACAGTCAAATAAATTTCCTTGTGCAAATTTTTGAGCAGAGGATTGCACACTGCTGCCTGCCCGCATTGCGGCAAAGTCTGTTTTAGTGGAATGAGCCATTTCTATTCCAGTGATATCAGAGCAAGATCTATTTCTTTCCAATCTGTAATTGCTCATGATGTCTTTCCTTATGTAAGATGGCAGTCCTTCCAGCGAGGAGAAGGCTGGCCTCCCTTGGCTTGGGGCTGATAGCTGTGGATTCTGGCTGATATGCAGACATGAGCTAGTATTTTCCTTAGCCTTGTGACTCTTTCTTTGGTGCTGGTCAAGTTGCCATGAGTTCATGTTCAATCACAAGAGTCATGGAAAAACAGGTGTTCAGCCTCCTCTGATGCTACTGTCCCCACAGAATGGGAAGTCCTCCCCTTGAGAAATGGTTGAAAGATTTCTCTTTCCTCTGGAGACTTCTTGGAAGAACCCAATTCTTTGGCCAATGAAATGGATGGGGAATTCTGAGCAATTGCTTTAATTAAACAGTAATTATTGATTTCCCAAGGAGACTTTCCAGGGCCATACATAGAGCTCTTGGCCTCAAGGCAAAACTCTCAGATGGAGTCCTGCAGTGGTGAGAAAGGTCAGATGTTGAACCCCTCCCAGGTTGCAGTAATTTGGGGGAGAGGCGAGAAAGGGACACCCTGTTGATGGTTCCTTCCTGATATCACAGCAGTGGGGCTTCAGGAGAAGAGGAAGAGACTAGCCAGCAGCACACACAGGGACTCCATTGCCCCTCACTTAGCAGGGCCCAACCTCTGCCCACTTTCCAGGTGATTCCTTCCTTCCTTCCTTCCTTCCTTCCTTCCTTCCTTCCTTCCTTCCTTCCTTCCTTCCTTCCTTCCTTCCT